>JAHDVE020000494.1:0-58888 GCA_022606495.2 Halesus radiatus | reverse complement strand
AAATATTTTTTAATCAAGACAAACTTTTTGGGCTTACTAAACCTGATAATATTAAAAAAAACTCGTACCACCATTATTATAAGCGGAAAATGATTCTTGTGAAATGATGGGAGACTTGACAAGCAGAGGAATTGAACATACGATGCGTTGCGACGCCTGGGTGGGACCCTACGCTCAAATCAAGAATGGTGCAAAACATGGAGAATCACAATAAATCCCACCAAAAGTGCGGCGACTGTCTTCACACGAAGACCGGCCAAACGGCCCTCGAACATAATACTATTTGGGCTAATTAATATTAAGGTTCCGTGGGCAAAATCCATAAAATAGTTGGGAGTAACTTTAGACTCAAAATTAACGTGGGAAAAATATATAAACAAAAAATAAAATCAGCAAATAAGTCAATAGCAGCGCTTTTCCTCATGCTAGGTAGAAATAATCGATTATCAGTCAATAAATTACTCCTTTACAAGGCGACCATAAGGCCGGGTTTTACATACGCTGCACCCATTTGGGGGCACGCAGCTCACACACACATCAATAAACTACAAACCCTGCTAAACAAAGAGTAGCGTTAAATGCGCCTAAGTGCATCGGGGTTTCCACTCTTCACAAAGACGTTAACATTCTTCTGATAAAGGATGCAATCCGGACATGTAAATCCGTCTATAAACTCTCTCGCTAAATATGGCGAAAACAACTTTAAATACAAAAAAAAAAACAAAATAATCCTTCCCAAGGAGTGGTATCCTGCCCAGTGTCTCAGAACAGTTTTTTATGTTTCATTTTCCCAAAAACATATTGAAATTCCATGTAAAGCGTTAAGAAAATTCATGTCTAGGAACTCTGAAAATAAATAATTTCAAAATCAAAATCAAATTGCGAAAATACCATTGAATTTTTAACATTCTATATCCGTACATTGAAAATGCCGAATCCAAACACGCGAAGTAGACCGAGCGCGACTGGCGAGCGTCGAGGATTATAACTGTGAATACAAACCTAAATGCGTCTTTAATATTTTTTATCTATGAGAAAAAAGGAGTAACATCAAATGTAGGTTACCTAATATTTATTTTTTGAACATTCGATTTGTATGATTTATTTAGAATATGTATATATATATATCGCAGAAATTTTATTATATTGTATGAAAAAAAAAACGAAATCGTACAACTCGGGACGTTAGAGGGCGCTAGTTGTAGTATGCTTTTAAAGACACCCGGGTTCTCATAATATTATATAACTCATTAGTAAGGAGTAGGCTTGAGAGTGGGTCGGTGGTTTGGAGCCCACGTCAGGTCAAGTATTCCCTCATGCTTGAGAGTCCAGAAGAAATTTTTGAAATTTCTCTATCTGAGGGAGTATGGCTGCTACCCGTGGCTCTATCCTACCGACTTTCTCTTGGGTATGCTCGGAACCATCTGCGGGTCAGAAGGGATGTACACATTTCTACAGACTGATTCGCGGATGGTTCGAAACCTCGGCTATCGTAGAGAGCATTAATTTCTATGTTCCCGATAGTTATCTCCGTCACCGACAGCATAGACTGTTGTATCTCCGGCCTGCGGGGCCAACTGGCCAATGATCATGCCGGTGGGGAGGGCAATCTTGCTGTTAAATAGAATCACTTCGGATATCGACATATTTAGCGTCAATGAAGCTGCGTTTAAACAGAAAGTTTTGTTGCTACTTGTATAATAACTGTATGTGTAATTTACTTGGATTATGTATGATAATTGTATTATTTTATTATTTTTTAGAAGTAATTATTTTGGATGTTGTCTTATCCAATAATATCTTTAAAAATGCCTTAAAATGTAAATTTTTTGACATTATTTTAAAAGGAATAAAGTATTGAACCGGGAATTGAATCTTGAATGCTGTCATGAGCTGGAGGTATTGTCATTTGAGAGTATTTGCTGAAACAGACCTAGAATCGACGTTTAAGGGGGACTTAACAAAATTATACTTGTACAAATTAATCTTTAAATCAAACATTACACACTCTTTATTCTTTCATGGTTGAGGCAGAACCTACAGCGTCCGTGATTCGACACAACGTCGATATACCTACAATGGGCGACTGGAACGAGCGCAGGAAAGAGAGATGGGAAGGGCCTCGGGTCGGTAGGGTTGAATTAGGTGGCGTGGAAATTAAGCAAACTTCGCAAATATGGCGAGGCACGACTCCTTACAGTAGAAAATCAATCATTTTCGCAAGTTTTAATGAAACGGCGAAATTATTATTTGGTATGGTAAAATATTCGATATATTTTTTTGTTATGTGCCTAAGCTTAATGGAAATACGAAAGTAATGCTATGTTTACCGCAACTCCCAATATCCTGTCAAAACCAGGCGTGTTGATTCCGCATTACATTAAACTGAAATTGCTGATTACATACTGATTACTTATAAAGCCGTGTATCGTTTTCGATTCAGCAAAAAAAAAACTGAAAATAATGAAAATTCACATACTAACTAACCATCACGCCGTTTTCTCCGCAGGGGTAGGCAGACAGGACGGATCGCCACAGCCAGAGTCAAGTTAGCATCTCAGAAGCTGGGCGTACCGTACAGGGGTATATAAGATCCGCAGATACTTTAAGGGGAACGGCTGCAAAAATAAATAAAATACTTCTCATCCGTACTAAATATTTACTAAACCTTTAATTTAAAAAATAAATCATTCAGTTTGGATGGGTATTTTGGCCTCCAATCCAAAATTTTGTTTTGTATGAAACAGGCAACGCAGCCGTTCCCCTTAATAGTACACAACTGCTGAGCCTGTACAAATAAAGAGTGCGTACCACTTCTGAATTTGGCAGCCACCTTTCGTCTGGATCCCCAAAATACCCGAATGACTGCAGAAACGGCGGTCCGTTTGATAGATTCCCTATCTTTTAATTTTGTATGTGCTTTAAATAGATGGAAATATTTAAATGTCCCCATTAAAACAAATGATAAGAATTGCGTGTTAAGCCAAAAGAAGTCTAAAGGAAAAAATTAGAATTATTTCTTACAATTTATTGAATAAGTATTCTGTATATTCCTGATGAGGAAAGCATCGCTTCCGAAACATGTTGATATGTATATATTAATAAAGTGGTGATTACAAAGTAATGTTTAATTCTTTTATTATTATCCTTAACTTGTTTCTCTTTTTTCTTTCTATATACCATGCACTATATTATAAATTACATACATTTTTAAATATAAAAACACGTTACTTTTTTCACTATGTTATGCACTCGCATTATTTTATATTACACACTTGTATATTATGTAAGTGTTTTATTCCCCTTCTAAACCACCAGACAGAGCGCGAGCGGCCAGCGGCGTGGCTTATAACTGTTAGTACAAACTTAATAGCTTATTTCAATTTTTTTTTTTTCATTTATGAGGAAAAAGTCATATGTAGGTTACCTACTATATAATTAATGAAATTTCGATTTCTATAATTTATTTAGAATATATTTCAGGCGCTAGTGAAGCATTTTGTCATCTCAATGTATGGTAAATGGCAGAATCTGGGCGTATTATCTATTTCTGCTTTTATTGCATAGTCGCTTTGATAGTTCGTGCGGTTTGGTTGTAGCTCGGCGAAGTCGGCCACACGCTTCAGTGCCATTTCTCGCACGAAGGAGCCCGCAAGCCGCAGGTTGTGCATCACTGACGTAGTCCCATCGTCATTCAATCGTAGGTAATTACGCTCATCTTTGAAGAAAACCTTACGTTTTTTTAATAAATTGATACATGAATAGGCTTCCTATCGATTAATCAATTCATCAGGGGTCGTATTTTTAAACCAGACTCGATAATTCAACATGTTATCCATGCAACGCGGCACGTCCGCAAGTTAAGTCCATTCACACTAATCTTCACAGCAGGGCCGGTTCCACGATACCTCGCGTCCTGTGCAGTAAGTACAGATTACGATAAACTACAGATTCATAATTCTTACCCCCTGAACAAATGGATTTATCAAATCAACATGGTTAAATTCAATTTAATTACATTCCATTTTGCCATCAATTAGACATAATAACATTGTGTACAACGCGAGACCAGTAGAAAATAGGTACCATACCAGCTAGCTTGGGATTGTAAAGTCGTTCCATGAGATAACGAGCTCTAAAGCCGCTTTCTCCAAAGTCCATTATTGTATTACACGAAACGATAAAATCGACCGACAGATGACGCATTGTGTAACGTATCAGAAATGGCTTATATCTAAAATGAGCGTCACTGTCCTGCGATGTACTGCAGTTTCAACTATGTGAAAATAAAGAGAATTGTGTTTTTATTTCCCAGCTACGCTTTGGAATCAGTTCTCAATAGTGGACAGTTTATTTATGATATTTAAGCATTGTTTTGCATGATTTATAAATAACACCTAAAAGCATTTCTTCCAACTAGTTCCTAAATCAGTCACCGGAATAATTTGATAGAGACAGGAATATTGACTCTAACTGTGTACTTTCACTGTTGGGAATTGAAGTCCAACCCCCTGTTTGGTTGTTGGCTGCGCAACGCATTGATTTGGAAGTAAAATACACGAAAATTATTCAGAGAAAAGCAGACTCCATGTCCGACTAACTATAATGCAATTCTTCAAAAAATCCCGTAACAATTTTATAGAAACTATAAGTACATTTTTTGACAATCGTTCAGTGCACACTTCGGCGCCCTATAGACTATCTTAGACGGCTTGAAACGTTGCCAACGTAATAGAAGACATAATTATCGCACAAATTTTGAATTATTTAAGGAATAACTTCGGCGTCCCTTCAGAGATCGCGCCTATGTTGTTTGCTCAGTATGAACGTATGGCACCAGATGCGGCACTGCCTTGCAGTGCACTATAGCAGTGTGGGCAGATGATGAGATGCATTTGGTTAGTCAGTCAGTTAAAGCAACCACATTTTCAATAGATCGGTGTTGAATGAAGGCCGCTTTGTGTTACTCATGGGATTATTTTTTTTCCCGCGTTAACACAAGGTCGGACTGGTTCAATTGGCTTTTAGAATGATAAAGGACATCGATAAAGCGATAAAAGTCTCGACAATATTAGTGATTAGTCTACAATCACGTGCGAGCCTGACAATTACATACAAATTTTGACAGTTTTAATCGACGACAACGTCGTTAGTTTACTGAACTCGTTCGCTCCCTAAATGAGCTTGCCTACATGTCAAAAACAACGATGAATGGAAGTTGATGAGGATAACAACTTCTATATGTTGTTTTCGCTCAAAGCTAAGAGATTGGACAAAAAAACAATCAACAAAAATGCCGAATATAATTTATCTATCCTCTATTATACAAAGAAGGCTGACGGTGTTTGTTTGTTTTTTTTGTATACAAACCTACAGTCTTATTCCTAGATTGACTTTTGGAACAAAGGGAAGGTCACTGTCCAGCGCCCTTGAGGTGATTTTTCACAAAAACGGCGCTATACAAATCATCCAACTATTATTATTATTATTATTACATTTGATTTTTTTTTTAAATACCCCCTTTCCCACCACTCATTGTGGAATTTTCTTCTTCTTAGTGAAATTTTGCACACTTGACATTCAAAATAAGAGGATATTTACTAGGCCGGAGTAGGGAAAACACATAACAATCTCAAAACTTTACTTTAAACCATTCATAACCCCGGGCAACGCCGGTTACTTCAGTTAATCCATCTTCTTTACTATATAAAGAATAATGTCCTGGGTGGGCGGTGTTTAATTGTTTTGTATACAGATCTACAGTTTTATTCTGAAATTTTGAACACATGACCTTCAAAACAGGATGGAGGTCACTGTCTGCATGTGATTTTGAAAAACCACGCCCATCCTCTTTTCCCACCCCTTAAAGCAGAATTTGGGTACTTCCTGATGAAAGCGTCCAAAATAAGGTAGGTGTATCGGTAGGGGTAGGGTTAAGGGTAGGAAAAGTGGTAGAGATAGGTGTACGGTTAGGGGTTGTGGTGGGGTTAGGGGTAACACATCACAACCTCAAAACATTAACCCAAACCATTCATAACTCAAGGCAGCGCCGGGTATTTCAGTTTGTAATTGATAACATCACATTTGTTAAAGGAATATTTAAGTATATCTTTGACGTCTACGAAATACGTTAAAATGTTGCTATCGCAGAGCGTTTTTTTCTCTCTAGACATTTATTAATTTATCGATCGTCGGCTGTGCTCGAGACATTGTCAAACAAACATCGATAATTAACTCTATTTTGCCGATATTGTTTCTTTATCGATATGGCCATGATAGAACCCAAGGTATATTTGAACTCGTGGGGGAAATGCCTTCTAAGAATCACAGAGTATACTGCAGCACGTCATAACATTTATGCAATTACTTACATTACACAGGCGCTAGAGATGTCTCCAACTGTAACTGATACGAGCTGGGAAATACAAAGTGACTAGTATTTAATCATTGTAGAAAATAATATGAACATAACCCAAATGAAACATGAAAACGGAAAAAAAAACGACAGAAAATAAAAAGATTTCAGTCGCATCTGGGTCTCGAACCCAGGACCTCTGCCTATCCGGGGAAACCGCTTAACCAACTTAGCTAATGAGACCAGTTCAATTTATGTCATCTTCATCGATATCATATCTCAAATTCAAGATTTGTAAATATTATTGTCCAATTTTAATCCCATATTGTTGGCAGCTATCTTATTAATGATACTGGTATTTGATACGGATAAATTAATAAGGACTTCTTATAAGCTCGGTTTCCACCTATTTCAATACAAATATATTTTCCCTATTCCCGCTTTTCCATTATTTTTTTAAAAAGTAAGATTTTTTTTTTAAACATTTAAACTATGCGGAAAATAATTTAAATAAATGTTTATTTCACTAATCAGATATTTTCTCAACTTTGGCAACACTATCGGACAGCAAAATTTCGGCTCAGCAGTTGCGCAGTAAGGTTGGGAAAAACGGCCGTTAGTGAGTAAATTTGAAAAGATCTTTCTGATGTCATATTTCTTGTGATTCACATCATACACCTTTAGTTTCGTGTAATGTACTCGTAATGTACATTAGGCAAACATGTAATAAAACTTTGTACTTTGTACACGGTTAACATTTTCTCATTTGAGAACGAGTCGCTTTTACGACTGCCTTTGTGTTTTCTCTCTCCTACAACTAAGGTATCCTCAAGACCCACGTTCACTTCTTCCCTTCTTTAAAAAGATCCTCCACACAGCATCCCTAAAGGTGAGGCAGTACAGGGAAATTTAAATCCTGAGTATTTTTTGTTGTTGTCGCTTCTTTCGTGAATTATTTCAATGTTTCTCATGAAACACAAACCACTCTCTACAGAGGTAGATTACATAATCTTATATCATTTTAAATTTGTATAACACAGCATACATGTATATAAGTTGATACGATGTAAATTTTTTATATTCCTTAGCCTACAACGGCATATCGATTCTTACGGCACTATAATCATGTATTTATTAGTTGTCTCTTTTCTGGTGTATCGATTGACCTACTGAATTATGTATGCACTGGCAAGTTTTTACATATGGCTTATGAAATTATTATACAGCATACTAGCTGAAGTACACAGCGCTGCCCGGGGTTATAAATGATTTGGAGGAAAGTTTCGAGGTTGTGATGTGTTACCCCTACCCTTACCCCTATCCCTACCCCTAGCCCTACCCCTACCCCTACCTTTACCCATACCCCTACCTCTACCCCCACCCCCACCCCTACCCCTATCCCCATCCAACCCACACCCCTAGCCCTACCCCTACCCCCACTCCCACCCCACCCCTACATCTTCCATTACCCCTACCCCCACCCCTACCCCTAACCCCACCCCCACGCCCAACACTACCCTTACCACCACCCCTACCCCCACCCCACCCTATCCCTACCCCCACCCCTACCCCTACTTCTACCCAGCCTCCTACCCAGACCCATACCCCTACCCCTACCCCTACCCCTACCCCTGCCCCTACCCCTACCATTACCTCTAGTTTTCCTCTTAGTTTAAACACGAAGTTTGCAACATTTCAGCAAGAAGTATCAAAATTCTGCTTTAACGGGTGGGGTGGTAATTAGAAATTAGAACATTGAAAATGGTAGAATATTTATGTTAAGGTAGTATGGCTGCAATTATACTTTAAATCTTCGATTGAATCATTAAATAGGCAATACTTTTAGCTAAATTCGTGCGCTTGCTTGGAATACCGTTAACCAAAAAAATAATAACACCAATCCTATAAAAACAAAAACGTTTCATTTTATTTTCGACGATTTTTAAAGCTAGCTTATATTCTATACACTTCCTGACACACTTCTCCAAATCCTTCCACCGAAAGAAGGCCGAAGATAAACAATCTTTATAAATGTGGGTCAATTGGCGACCCTTGGGGAATGCCGAGTTTTTCCGAGTCAACCTAATTAAGTTCTGCCTTTCTTATCGGCTTGATTAATCAAATCCATAGACAAATTGTTTTCTCAGTTAATTTAGGCCACTCCGATTGCTTTGCCACCCGTCGCCTTTTCCAATCACTGATTGGGAACTATAAAATAGTAACTAAGTATACTACAATAGGTTTGTGAGCCTAAAAACGTTAAAGAGCCGTTGGGAATATTGTGAATTGGTCATTAAATATAGACAAAACCATTCCGAGAAACGTTACAATTCTAAATTTGGTTAGTGTCTTCGACAAATATTTAAAATATCCACTTTACTTTTACAAGACCAGACATTTCGAGATTTTTTCAATCAATTATTCAATAAGTAACTTATACATTACATCGTAGTAAAGGGCCAATTTCCTCTGAAACACGAAATATTACTTTTTATTACTTTTTCATTGAAGAAGACAATATTATCGACAACTTGGAATAGATAAAGACACTTAAAATTAAAAAAAGAAACGGTTGCAAAAAAAAATATTGAACCCTGATTATCTAGTCTTACCGAGACAAATGCATCTACCAAATGAGCTATTGAGACCAAATCGGTCATTTTTATCGATCTCATTTTCCCAATTTGAATTAATAAAATCATCCTCTATTTTTTTTGTTTTAAAAAAAAATAGACAAACATTTATTCACAGGTTACGAATAACCTGACAATATTTAACAATCTCCTACTACCTTCAAGCGAAAAATGTTGCTTGTGTCGTGATGGAGGACTTAACCAGCCGAAGAGTTGAACTGACGACGCCTGGGTGCGACTTGGACGCGATACCAACTTAGTCACTGACCGATCATATTAATTCCCATATTTTTTTGGCCGCCATCTCGTTTGTTATAATTGCAAAGTTCTTCCCGAAAATATTGACAACCTAGATGGTGTCTCGGATACACCTATCATTTGACATCTATTGACTTTTATATAAGTCTAGAATGAATATTCAATTTATTAGGAATAACAAATTGAAGCATGTAAACCTCAATGTAATTTTATTGCATATTCTCATAAAGAGTTGATAATCTTATCTTCTTCAATTATTAAATATTACAAGCTTCAATAAGTTATTTCTAATATAAATATAATTTAAAAAAACATTCTGTTACGCATATTGTACTGAATTGTCAATGTACTGCCAAGGATTCTTTTTCAGCTGCCCGGAGCCAGTGGGGATTTGGCATCCATACAAAGCTTTACATAATAAATACAAAGTTTTAACAAGAATTCATAAAAGCAACCTTCATTTCTGAAAACGGTTTGGTTAAAATTAAAAATATGCAAATTGTGCTCCTTTAAACATACATTCATATTCCTATGAGCCATCTTGGTGGTCTTTAATCTTTTCACAGCTAAATGCAGAAAAGTCCAAACACCACCCCCCCCCCTTCCATTTTGAAGTACCTATACATAATAAATTTCCACCCAACCTTCTCCGACAGAACCTAAAAATTGAACCTTTGGATACTTTGTTGAGCAAAAATATTGGCAGTCTAAAAAAGAAAGATAATTTCTCACTTTTGACAGATATCTCAGATAGTCTCCCTAAATTGTCTGCAGTGTAGAATCTGTACTCTTTGCTGATTCAGAACACATTTTCTGTACTGCTTTGACGCTGCACCACACTACCAGATAATCCCATCTGGGGGAACCGCCCGTCCTTTGGATTATTATTCAAACGGTACGTAAAAAAACTTTTTTTTTTCATTAGATTTCGCAATAACAATACGTGCAACTAGTGACGTAACTTGCATGGGAGAACGAAAAAACCCAACACATCCGTTAACTTCGGTTGACCTCGAAATATTAAACGAGATGACGCAGGAACAAAGTTGACGCATACGAATGTTTTGTGGGTTTCGGGTACAGATTTTTTGTACCTGAACGTACGGGATACGGTTTGTTGCGTTCGGGCGATAATATAGCGGCCGTATCACGTACGTTCGTATGGATAGGGCGGTTAAGAACTGATAAGAAGTTTAGTAGAAGACAGACAGGAGTACATACATAGGATCGTTCTTGCATAAGAAATCAGAACATATTTACTGGACCCTCTCCATTCCCCCAACCCGGGGAGGAATTGCTCACTGGTTACGGACCTCTGTTTTAAACGATCGCAACGCTGTCAATTTGTGTTTACTATTAAATGTTAGACTGTAATTATTCTACATTGTTTTCATGTGTTTTAATGTACTTAATAGGTTGCTACACTAAACAGTATTATTTGTAATATTCCGAGATCACGTAAAAACCTAAATATTATCTCTAAATCTGGGTCGGTTAGGTCGGCTATTAACAAAACAGCTGTGTTGTTTGTGTCTGAGTTTCCATGGCGGCCGCCATGTTCTATGCGCACGGTGCTATGCCCGGCCACGTAGCAGTCGATAGCGTCCACCGAAGGCGATGTCTATACACTATTATTACAGGACAGAAACAAGTCCAAGTAAAAGAGTCTACAGACTACCGTTTTCATCCGTGGATACTAACTGAAGCCACGGAGTTGAAAACCTCGGCCGAACCAAGTCAATCGGTCCAAGTCATCCATGTTGGTGCTGTCAACTGATCTGACATGTCTCTAATTCATTATTTATTTAATACAATGAATTATTTAATATTTATCAACATGTTTCGGAAGCGAATCTTCCCTCATCAGGATACACAGAATACTGAGAAATAATGACAAGAGACAAAAAAATGTATGCGAGTACCACACAAGAGTCTCAGCGGATCTCAACCGTCTGGAACAAGTGAGACTATGCCATCCCCAATTGGGGAATATTGTGAGGCTGAAGGGGAAGGATATGGAGAAGATCAAGGTGGGAAAGTACCTGGCTATTCAGATCTGGTCATCAAATACGGCTAAAGCCATTTCAAAGAACGTTTCGATTCTCAATGGTGGTCTTTCACCAGGGCGATACCGAGAGTATCGTATATATAGTATCCACTGACGATGGCAGGACTGTCAATTAGGTGGTTAATGACCATACATAATATATAACCAGGTCTGAGATAATTTCCACAAGTCAGACAGCGTTATTAGATGCAATCGATTCATCAAACTTACATAATTAATGTTCAATTGGAATTTTGAATCAATCTATATATATAAAAATCAATGTAAGTATGTTTGTTTGTCCTCGATGTTCTCGAAAATTACTCCACCGGTTTCGCTGAAAGCATAGTTTGTTTTTATTAGTGCCGGCAAGGTTTAGAGAGTAGTTTGAATGAAATCCAAATTGTAAAACTGTTGCTATAATGTTTTAAAATTAGTATGAAAAACATTGAAGGCGCCATGATTTATTCAGGTTAGCCCATAGATATAACACTTTGGTCACCACAGATTGCATATTCAAAAGAAGAAGTTTTTTTGGGTACAATATTTTCAAATTGGAAAACATGATTAACCTACTATGATTTAGATATTTTTTGAATAAAAAAAACGATTGGAATGAAATAAAATATTCAAATGAATGTTTCTTTATTTGGAGATGGTTACTTTCGCTGTAAAATCAATAATGGCACCCTAATGACAAGCAAGAATTCACAACTTCGTAACTTTATTACAAATCTTGAGCAAGGCCGGGTACACATCTTTATAAAAATGTCACAGAATTCATATTTTATGTGTTCCTCAGTAATACATTTTTGTAATGGATAAAATAATTAAAATATATTTTTTTTTATATGAATACCTTACAAGAGTCCCAACTGCTCCCAACCGTCTGGAGCCAGTGAGACTATGGCATTCCCAATTGGGGAATGTTGTGAGGCTGAAGGTATTGGGGAGGGGAAGGAGAAGGGGAAGAGGAAGGTGGGGAAATACCTGGCTATTCAGATCTGGTCACCAAACACGGCTAAAAGCCATTTCAAGCAACGTTTCAATTCTGAATGGTGGTCTTTCACCAGGGCGATACTGAGAGTATCTTCCACTCTGGAACGTGCGCAAATATATTCTATATTATTTTTAAATGAATTAATTGTGAAACAACACAAATTAATTAAATAAAAATTACTTGCGCACGCCGGGATTTGAACCCGCGACCTTCGGATTCGTAGTCGAGAGCCTTACCCCTCGACCATGGAGGCCGTCAAATATATAAGTAGTTATCGAAAGCAAAAGAAATTTTTTTGGTAGAAAAATCGGGGAAAAATGTTAGTTAATATATACCTATGTCTGCGTACGTTGATAACTTGCTAATGGACGTATCACGTGTTTTATGTTTTTATTTATGTTTTTAATTTAATGTAAATTAAATTTAATAATCCCATTATTAAGTTCTGCAAGTATTTTTAGTTTTTATTATTTTTATGATTTAGTTAGAAAACAATTAAAATTCTGAATTCTGTGAGGTTTTCACATTTATAATGTGTTTGCTCGTATTTAACTGACAATGTGTTCTTAATTGATTTATTTAAATGTGTTGTATTGTTTTAACTTAATAATAACATTATTAAATTTGATTTACATTAAATTTAAAAAAAAATATGTATTAAATGGAGTTCTACGAATTAAACGCAAAAACAATTAATGGACGTTTTTATCTCGTTTTAGCACTTATAGACAATATTTTGCTTATACCTGTATGTACATTTGACAAAATGATTTACATAAGTAATAAATGTAAACTTTTCTTTTTTATAGCACCGGAGCTCGAGGGATTTTCTAACATCGTAGAAGGGGAAGGGTTAAACGGTGGGCAAGTCGATTATGTGTGAAGGCGGCTCAAATATAAATATAAGAGCTATGTGGGCGTGTCTGTGCGTAGGTAGTATGTAGTAGTCTGTAGGAAGTCTCTATGTAGGTTCAATCATTTCGTCACCACTCTCATAACCCGCCCGCTTCCATTATCCCATTCTAGAGATTATCGGTTCAGTGGATGCCAATAACTAGAAAAGACGTTTTTCGAACTTGTAACTAACTGTCTTGAACTGGCGTATCGATATGATAACCATTTTAACAGGAATCCATAAATTCGCATTAAATTCGTAAATGCGAACGGTGTTGAGGAGGTAAGGTAAGTCGGCCGGAAAATGGGCCAAACTTACTCACTGAGTGCTTACATACTAAGTACACGAAGAATTCTTGGGAGGGAATATCGATCGGGGATGGTTGGAATTAGGAATGTTGGAATGAAAATGTTACCTGCTCAACTTCGTATATTTATTATCCAGTAATAAGTTTTATTAGGAATTTAAAACGTCCTCATGGGAGGGTGGCGAGCTCCTTGATTCTGGAATTAGACGTTATTTCACATAGGCTATATTATCTGTGAATACGGCACAGAGAAAGAGGGACTATGGCATCCCCAATTCGGATATGTGGCGAGGGTGAAGGGAACGGGGAGGGGAAGGAGATGGGATGAAGAAGGTTGGTAGTAATATTAAGAATAAGCAAGAATGTATGTAATATGTTAAGAATGTATAAATAGAATGTAAAAGGAGCACTATAGGAATACCACTGAATGGAGTTATTTAATCTTTTTTAAAGTTTATTTATGGAAAAGCACACTTGAAGTGAAATAACACAAAACTGCACTATATAAATGCTTTGTTATTATTATTATTATATTCGCAAGTACCCGGCTGTTCAGATCTGCTCGCCAAACACGACTAAAGTCATTTCCAGCAACATTTCGATTCTGAATGGTGGTCTTTCAACAGGGTGATAATGAGGGTATCTTGACGGCCTCCATGGGTATGGCTCCCGACTACGAATCCGAAAGTCGCGGGTTCAAATCCCGGCGTGCGCAGGTAAATTTTATTTAATTAATTTGTATTGTTTCACAATTAATTATTTAAAAAATAATATATAGTATATTTGCGCACGTTCCAGAGTGGAAGATACTCTCAGTATCGCCCTGGTGAAAGACCACCATTCAGAATTGAAACGTTGCTTTAAATGGCTTTTAGCCGTGTTTAGGCACCAGATCTGAATAGCCAGGTATTTCCCCGCCATCCTCCTCCCCTTCTCCTTACCCTCCCAAATACCTTCAGCCTCACAACATACCCCAGTTGGGGATGGCATAGTCTCACTGGCTTCAGACGGTTGGTAGCAGTTGGGACTCTTGCGCGGTATTCATATAAAAAAAAAAAATCTACCACTCTGGTATCAATTAAAAAATAGGAAAATGATGCTTGTGCAATGATGAAAGACTTGAACTTGCGACGTGTGGGTGGAAATCCGACTCGTTTGTTCACTAAGCTACTCACCGGCCTGTTAGACATCAGAGCTCATCGTTAGAGTGTTCTCGATGAGAAAAATAAAAATATATATCTGCTTAAAAGACAAGACACAGTTGAACTAAAATTAAATTGAATATCCTTCCATCGTTGTAATAATTAATTACAACTTTAAGGCCATCCACCGGCTAAAATTTTAACGAAATCACGCGCTCCTTATGCAGGTGGCGACAAGGTTGAAAATCCCGCTGTACATCGGCCGGATGTTTCGATTTCGGCAAATCACCAAAATGCGTGTTTTATTCTATTCTGTAAAGCTCAGACATAATTATTAAAATGTTTTACGGTCATATTCTAAAAAACTTCATTTACCACAATGAGCAATACGAAAATATGGGAAAAGGTGTTTATAAGTAGGAGATTTTGAGCTTTAAACATTTTTTTAATGTCTCATACTTTATTTTTTTTCTAAGCTTATAAAAAGACATACCAAAAAAGTGCACGGTTAAATGAAAGGCCAAGGTGTGATCTACTTGCAGTATTTAATTCAATCATCTATGATATTTCTAGGCCAACAAATTCTCAAACCAAAAACACACGATTTTGCATTACTTCCCATTGCATCGCCTTAATAATAATAATTGAAAGATTTGTATGGCGCCGTTTTAATGAAAAATCACGTCTTGCATATATTGTTACTTTTTTTTTTAAATTACGTCAGCCGTTGATCCACGTCACAGTGCGCATAAGGCGTAATTTCGACTCGTACAAACTATTTAATAAGTGCCTACCAATAGCGTGCATTTCTCTATGGCTGTGCGTAGTTTATCAAATTGGGGAATGAATTGGGCATTGAACATTTTCGAAAAATAGCCATTTTATTATAATCTTACACTGATTGTTATGGCCAACTGAATAAATGAACGTACAAGGTCCTTAACAAATTCATGGAAAAAATACGCTTTGATTAGATATAACTGCAATGAAAAATATAATGGCTTTAAAAATATATATTCATATAGATCAACAAAAGCCGATTCTGAATATATAACTATATGTGTGGGTAGAATTTATAAAACGTTATTTAAAAATCATCTCATCAAAACATCTTGTCGTATTTGTACCATTGCAATTGGAATATCTGACGTCACATGCACATTCTGTTTTTGGATTATTATGAACATTTTGATTTTTCAATTTTGTTTTGTATTTTAAATATGTATTTTTTTAGTTTTGGAAAAATTTTAACTTAATTTGGGTGGCTTTAAGATCTGTAAATGTTTTTCAATATAAAAAAAACTATTATTAATTCAATAAATTAGAGTATTCATGAGCAAACCAATTAACAATATGATAATATTAATGCTCAATACTATTATTATTTATTAGGTAAAATTTCTAAAAAGGTATATATTTTTAGTACTTATTATGGTTTACTATGAATAGAATATAAAATTATGTACGGAAAGGTTATCCTTGTTTTGACAATTGACATTCTAACCTCAAAACTGATCAAAGCCGACCGGCCATAGAATTGGAGCGTTATGGCGGGCTACGAAAAATTGAATTTTAACTATGAAAACTAAGTTTAGAAAAAAAATCGAAATATACTGACATTTAAGTTCGAACGTCAATACAGATAAAAAGACCGGAGTTCCTTATTTTTATTGTGTTTAATTTGTAGAACTCGATTAAAAAACAAATTACATTAAATGAAAATAAATGTAATAATTTTATTATTTTTATTAAGTTTTATTAAGATGTGCAAGTATTTCAGATTTTATTATTGTGTCAGCTGTTATTATTGTGGCGTTCAAAGCCATTTTCAAAATGTGTTTAGGCCACGTTGTACCTTCTTATTATCGCCTCTTCCACACAACAATTAATAGTACACAACTGTTGACTCTGTACAAACCGCGCAAGTGCGCCCCATGAATTTGGTAGACACCAAACACATAAAAAAATTCTTGACTCTGTGCAGAAACGGGCGAAATTCCCCCATCTTAACAAACGGATTGCAATCTTTAAAAAACAGGCGTCAGGTGGGAATGCTGTCCTTGTTCTACCGATATTTCAATGGAAGATGCTCTGAGGAACTAGCGTCTTCGATCCCTTCAGGACCGGCGCATAGTTGGAAGCACGTCAAATATACGCCCAGCATTTGTTACATAAGAACTCGTTCTTGAGTTCAACAGGCCGGACTCTGCGTTTCCTCCCTCCTACAACATGGGTCTTTTCAAAACACATGTTTTTTTCTCTTTTCTCTTCTCAAAAGGTCCCTCCACGCAGCATCCTCAAAGATGACACAGGCCCTGAGGGAAATTATTTTCCTCAGGACCTCCTGTGCGGAGTTAATGTAAAAATAAAAATAAATTCCCACTGAGATTTTTAAAGCGGTCTATAATATCGTTAGAAACGTATTGATATTTATACATAAAATCAGAAACAACTTGTTATCAATGTAATTCTCCAATAAAAGTATTTACAACATGGACATTCACAGACATAATACAAGAACGTGTAAGGAAATTAGGCTACCGAAAAATAACAAAGCCAATACAAAAAACAGTATATTTTATAAAGGACTAGGTGATGTGTACCCGGCCTTGCTCGGGATTTTTCTTTTTTGAATAAAGTTATGAAGTTGTGAATTCTTGCTTGTCATCAGGGTGCCATAATTGATTTGACAGCGAAAGTAACTATCTCCAAATAAAGAAACGTTAATTTCATTATTTTATTTCATTCCAAAAGTTTATTTTTTCAAAATATATCTAAATCATAATGTTCTTAAGTAGGTACCTACTTGTGTTTTCCATTTTGAAAATATTATACCCAAAAAAACCTTCTTTTGAATATGCAATCTGTGGCTAACCAGAGTGTTATATCTATGGGCTGACCTAAATAGAACATGGCGGGTTCAATATTTTTCATACTAATTTTAAAACGTTACAGCAACAGTTTTACATGGTGGATTTCATTCAAACTACTTTCTAAATCTTCCCGGCACTAATAAAAACAAACTGTGCTATTTTCGGCGAAACCGGTCCAGTGATTTTCGAGAAAATCGAGGACAAACAAACAAAGTTACAAACTTATATTTATATATATATATATATAGATGAAATGCTATAATGCTCTGCCGGACCCAAAATCAAAATTGCACCAATTAATAAATTTAAAATAGATTGTAAAAAGGACATTAAGTTAAGTAAGAAAAAATCCATTAGTTTTTAAATTATCATTATCTATATGTAGTAGTATAAGAGTTATAATTAGCTATTTAGTAAACTTAAATGTACAAATAACGAAAATAAAATAAAGAAATTCTATTAAAAAAAATGGCCTTTGGAGTTCACATGATAATTTATTTTAATTATATTAGTTCCAATAAATAAAAAATGGGACAAATAATACAGACATCCTGTAGAGACAATAAATTATTGTAAATAAAGGCTTATGTCTAACACTTTCGTTTTAGTTAAATTTAAGAAAAAACAAAACACATGCATGAAATGAAGCATTCAACTTTGAGCTATGACAACGTCCTAGGACGGACTAACCACTGGTTGAAGTTGTCACGATACAAGATGGTATCATCGAGGCCACGAGACTAGGACAAAATACGCAAAGAAAACTAAACTTAAACATATGCAAATTAATCGTTTTTCCTGGTACGGAGTTCGGCTAGTTTATGACGTCATATGTCACGTTTTCCATGTGATGACGTCACGAATTCATCACGTTGTTACTTATAATTAGATTCCCATTTACGGAGACGTTTCCACGAGACCGTGTGGCCTAATGGATAAGGCGTCGGACTTCGAATCCGAAGATTGCAGGTTCGAGTCCTGTCTCGGTCGAGAAAATATTTTTTTTAGATTATTTGCGTGAAAATCGTCGAGTTTACATAAGATGCACTTGTGTAAATGAAAAAAATATTAATTGATTCATCAATAACATCCAACGGATGTTATAATTAATAATTTAATTAAATTGTCTCGGATTTGACAGGAAACTGATATATTGTTGTACCTCTTATTCAGATAAAGCTGTCAACTAAATAAATAAAGTGTTTATTCATTTATATACATATATAAAATCAGTTTTTCAGAAGGAAATTTAAATAACACTTGCGGTAATGTTAATCTGTAATGCCTCGAGGCAGCAGTGGAGGGCGCAGATTTTTGAATCAGGGTAGGCACTAGACAGTAGGAAAAACAGTGAATTAATTGATATTTCAAAAACTTACCAGAGACGGAGTAAGTTTTTAATAAGAATGGGTAAGCTGCTGGCTTCAACCGATGTTGGTTGGAATTACCTGCCACATCAAATATTATTTTATTATTTCAATGCTTTTCTCGACCGCACTAGAGACCGCATTAAAGAAAGCCAACATAACATGATATTACTTCGTTAGTAAAGTTGTACCAATCAATAGAGGTACCAACAGATGGCACTAGTTGCTACGTTTGAAATTTGTACCTATAGGCACGGCCTTTTGAGATACTAACACCAACGAGTCTTCTCTTGAATGCGCATTGTGCACATATGTTTATTTTTGTGTAGAATACCGTCTACATTTTAATATGACATTTTTCACACTTACTTCCCGCTTTTGACACGGGCGATCGGTGGGGCGAAGCTGAGATTCGTAACTGGAACTTCTTGCAAAGTATAGATTGATTTCTTGCGATGTTGGTTGGAATTACCTGCCACATCAAATATTATTTTATTATTTCAATGCTTTTCTCGACCGCACTAGAGACCGCATTAAAGAAAGCCAACATAACATAATATTACTTCGTTAGTAAAGTTGTACCAATCAATAGAGGTACCAACAGATGGCACTAGTTGCTACGTTTGAAATTTGTACCTATAGGCACGGCCTTTTGAGATACTAACACCAACGAGTCTTCTCTTGAATGCGCATTGTGCACATATGTTTATTTTTGTGTAGAATACCGTCTACATTTTAATATGACATTTTTCACACTTACTTCCCGCTTTTGACACGGGCGATCGGTGGGGCGAAGCTGAGATTCGTAACTGGAACTTCTTGCAAAGTATAGATTGATTTCTTGCAATATTTTTACTTTTTATTAGTGTGAGTAAGGTGGGGTAGGCAGTGCTTATGTGTTTATATGGAATGCGAGCCTCTGAGGGGTAGTGAACCAGGGTAAAAATATTTGAATTTTGAAGCTGTACGGACAATTTATTTAAAACGTACAAGGATGATTTTCTAAAATTTGTTTAGAGTATGGCCGAAATCGATCACGTAATATCAGAAAAGTTGCAGAAAACAAATTGAAGGGTGAAGGATAAAAGGTCTTCATCAGTGTAAATTAGTTTTCAGATTTTTTGTTAAAAGGTTTATTGTATTCAAACTTTTAACTAGCATTATATATATAAATACATCAGTATACTATTATAACATGCAATAAAATTATTCATTTTAAAGAAAAAAGAAAAGAAAGCAACCATTGATCTTTCTTTGACATCTTTATTTGATTGCACAAGTAAGGTAATGTAACATCGATTCACCTTCAAATTTGTTGGCTACTGTCATTGCATTTAAATTTTAAACCCTGTGTTTTTTTACACTTTATAAATTAGACATTTGTTTTAAATTATCACAGAAAACGTGAGATTCTGGGAGACTTTTCAAAAATATTTCGTCAACTTGGAAACATTTTGTCTATGGACTGTTATTTTCTTGTCAAACGCTTGTGACATTGTTCTTTCCTTCGAATTTCGTTCTTTCAAAGCTCCCAGCGGGGAAATTGATTTTTCAAAATAAATAAATCATTAATGGCTTGCAAAAAATTTACCCGTTGGCATTGTTATTTTTATATTTTATTATCACCCTGACTTGGACATTGATCTTTCTTTCCCCCTACCCTTCTAACGTGTGTACCATCTCAACATCGAGCAAACGGCATGATGGCCCCAATTCTTGCTCGATGTTCGACAGAAATTGGCTCGAGCATGTCTCAAAGTGTAGACAATGTTTCGAACATGTCAGTCGCCCGTCTTGAGTCCGACGCCCTTGCAGATTTATATTTATATTTATAGTTGTTTAGATTCTTTTACGTTTTCGTTTTTTAAACGTCTTTAAATAAATATAACACGCGATACCCGCTAAACACAGCAACAACTAACTCATCGTCCATGGCTCGAGACACTACGATTTGGCTGAGCTTCTTGTGTCGAGCTGTTCGAGCGTGTGGACGCAACGACAAGCATGTTTCCAAGTCGTTCAAGCAAAACCATCGAGCAGGAACGTGCGTGGGTACTTTATCAAGACAATTCAAAATTAATTAGTTAACGTGATGGGCAGGGAAATCCAGCAAAATATCGTGTCAATAACTTTAGCATCTCAATATTATTCCATAACAACTTGTAGATTGTACTAGAGATGTAAGCTGTCAGGAACAATAACTCTAGGTATTCGGTTTGCATACAGGTTGTTTATTTATTTATTTATTAATTAATTTATTCATTTATTTACTTATTCATTTATTAACGCCAAGATGGGCTTTTACATATTTTAACATTTAAATGATTTTGTGTACAGAAAGAAAAAAAACACTTTAAGTTGTGATAAATAGGGAACATAATTGTTTTTTTATTTGTAAGAAACAAACAGCTTTTAATACAGATTTATATAAAAGGAAGTTTTACAAAAGGTAAGCCAACAAAGTTTCTTTTGCTAAAAGTGGTTAAGTAAATATGTTTCATTATAAAAAACAAAATAAGAAGGAAGGGAGGAGAAGAATAGGAAGATAGGATCGGGACAGGAGATGCTTTCGATAAATTTTATACTCGTGCATCAATTTGTGGTTGTACATATTACAGTGGTTCGGTATTATTGTTAAGGCTAACTGGATCCTAAGCTTATTTTGGAGTGAAAAATGTAGATTGCACTTTGGTATTTTTTTAAATTCCCTAAATATATTAAAAAAAATAGTAGGTATTGTACAATATTGGCTGGGGAGGGGGGGTTGGGCGTTTTCTCGGCTGAGCGACCATTGACGACATGTAAAAGTTTATTTTTATTTTTTATTATGTATAATAACAAAAGACTGCGTCCATTTACTGTACATATGGATACTATCAACATTAATTAATTTGTTATTTCAAGATAAAATTTTTCAGAATGACATAAATTAAAAATAAATATTTGAATGTCTCTTGAAACCTTCAAAATTTATATTAAAGATGAATCATGAGAGATGTTATTTAGCGGCATTTATATTTTTGATTCCAATTTTGGATTTTTATATGCACCATGAAATTTGGGAGGCGGGTATGGGTACCGCCGCCCCGGTAACATTTTATTCGTTTAATTCAATTTTGCCTATGTCTAGCGTAGACGCTCTGAGAGTCATTCTGTTTGAGTTACAAAAATATTGTCGAGGCTATTATGGAAATAAAGGAAGGAGGTTCGGAATACCAGGGAAATATCCAATAATGGAATAAAACAATCACTTTGTTTATAAGATCGACCGGTTTCACTTAACACAAGCATCATCAGGGTACAAAATTAAACTGTTTTATTTTTTACCCCGATGCTTGTGTTAAGCGAAACCAGTCGGTCTGAATAAAAATTAAATTAATTTAGTGATTATAAACAAAGCGATTGTTTTATTTCATTAATATGTCGATAGCTTTCTATCAACAACAAAAAAAAATATCCAATAGTTTCCACATGTCGACTTTTCTCTATGTTGTTAAATACTCGTATATCCAATAGTTACCACATGTCGTATTTCTCTCTTTTGTTAAATATATCCAATAGTTTCCACATGTCGTCTTTTGTCTCTTTTGTTAAATATATCCAATAGTTTCCACATGTCGTCTTTTGTCTCTTTTGTTAAATATATCCAATAGTTTCCACATGTCGTCTTTTGTCTCTTTTGTTAAATATATCCAATAGTTTCCACATGTCGTATTTTCTCTCTTTAGTTAAATATATCCAATAGTTTCCACATGTCGCCTTTTCTCTATTTCGTATAATATATTCTCTTTTCTGTCTTCAATATGTATTATTTGTTATCTATGAATCAGGAACACCAAAATAGCCTAGATGGGAAAAGGCCGCTCTAAAACCTCTTGGATCTGCGAGGGAATTCAGGAAACACGTGACAGCGCACGGTAAGAGACCAAAAGAGGTAAACGAAACGTATCTTAGATAAATCTGTTTATAAGTCAATGCTTTGAACCGATTCATTCAAAAGATAAGTGCTAGGTTGTTTTATTATTTATTCTAAAGAAATACAGTTATTTATTCATAATATTCTACAGTAATATCAACACACACACGCATTTTACACGACAACATGATAACATACATTTAAACACCAAACATACACGATACACAATATGGCAAGCAATCCATTAGCTACGAGAGGATAATTTATATAAATGACTTCCAGAAAGAATTTGTTCCATCTAAAATTTAAGCAAGCGAAAATGTAGATTTGTTTACTGTTTAATTTAAAAAAAAAAACAACGACGATTGGCTTATACCAATGCAAGCAATTTATTCCATTCACCGATAGTTTCTGTAGACAGATAGCCTTTGTAAGATGATTACCCAGTTTTTTTCTAAATTGGGTGACCTTGCAGTATTGAGACATTGAGTTCCCGCGCTGATAAACATAAATGATCACAACAAAACGTTTGCAAAGTCAGTCATAACTGTTGATATTATTTGTGCAGTCAACCGTGGTGCCTACGTCTTTTGGTGGAGTTCTTTAGCTTCTCTCCTCTCGCAACTGTTGTTTCACTGTCTGACTTCAGGGGCGGGCTGTCTAGCAGAAAATTAACGATAGGAGAAAAAGGCCTCTTGATATTGATAGCGTTCAATGGGCGAAGAAATGTAAAGGGATGGATATAATCAGCACTGAATTAACGCCCATCTATGGAAGCGAATTACTTCAGTCGGCTCTAAGAGGTGACCCTGTAAAGACCTACGTTCCTGACGGTTTGTATAATGTTTTCAGAAATTAACATACATCGTTGCGAAATTTTACCGTCTTCACGCAACATTAAACTTTATGCGCAGGTGGCAGATGCTACATTAGCATGTGGCCTTTGTGTATATATGTGAAAATTCCGTTCTGTCTACCTGCGCATGTTTAAAATTATTACCATTTTTTGTTGAGGTATTGGGTATTATTGCATTTGATTTAAGCAAAAATAACTATTGATATAAGCAATTTTGTACCTAAGATTCAATTGATTGCCATGTTATAATTACAAATAGGTACATATGAGTACACCAGATCCACTTTGAAAAGATGGTCTAATCCCAGCACTGGTAGGAATGTGAGAAAGCGTCCAGAATAAGACAATCTAAAGTGATCATAAATGGTCTAAGCCCCTAGAAGGTCCGGCGATTATTAAATATGTCGGAAACTCACTGAGGGAGCTGGACTATCAGGAAAATGTCAGCAACTTTTCAACTGAAGGAACTGTTATTAATAAAAATAATAATTAATAGTTCCTAAAAGTGTTCTCGGCGGTGACATGATAATATCTAGAAGCTACTGAAACCTCGTACCGCTTGTTGTATACTGGAAGTACGTCGCACCGCTACCGTTTCCATCCCGCGTCGTGAACTGGTTCCAATATATGGCACCGCGGGCTGTTAGTATCACGCATGAGGTTTATGTCGATTCCTTACCGGGTCGTCTGCGAGCGCTCTACGAGTGAAACAAGCTGCAAAACTGAACATTAATTAACATGTATAATAGTTGTTCGTATAACTCGAAACAGATTTCATTGCATCTGCCGCTAGAGGCGCTGCTAGCACGCTGGTTTCCCAATAACAAGACTGTTTGACTGAAACAGTCACATAAAAAATACGTTTTTTCACGTTTTGAGAAAGATATGTAGAGATATCAAAGCGAAAAAAGTTTAGCACATACCCAGTCTAATATTCAGCACAGAAAATAAAATAAACGAACACATTAAAAGCTTCGGAGCCTAACTCGATTGCCAGTTCGCCCCTGCTGACCCCAGCTAGGTGGGTCATGCACCATCGGAGTTAGAAACGTGGGGTTGGCTGAAAGTCATCCCAGTTCAGTTAACTACTGTTATTGCATTTGGCTATATTTAAGCGGAGCTCAGGGGGCCAAGTCTGTATCTTCTGTGTTCTCTAACGCAAGTTAAATTGGCCATAAACAACACGTTTTGACAGTTTTCATAAACGCATCGTTGTCTCTTACGTTTGCGTTACGGATTTGTCTTTCAACGTAAACGCAAACTTAACTTGTTAGCGTGATACGATCTAGCAAACTGTCAAAATGGTTTGTTTATGGCCGATTTAACTTGCGTTAGCTGACGCATAAGATACAGACTTGGCCCCCTGAATGATTGCAAGGAAGGAGTTTAAATTGCAGCGCCAACACCAATATAACTAGTGAAAAACCGTCGGTGATGCTACGATCACTTAGATATTTAAAAAAAATTACATTAACTCCACACAGGAGGCCCTATGGAAAATAATTTGCCTCAGGACCTGTGTTATCTTTGAGGACGCTGTGTGGAGAGTCTTTTGAGGAGATGAAGGAGAGAACATAGGTCTTGAAAAGACCCATGTTGTAGGAGAGATAAAACACAGTAGTCGGTGAATCGCTTCACAGCCGAGCTGTTGAACTCAAGAACGAGTCGTAAAAACAACCCGTTTTCATGCTACACATATTAAATATGTACAAATATAGGGTGCGCGTCTGGCGTATTTCCCGACTACGCACCGTTGCCGAAAGGATCAATATCACTAGTTCCTCAGGGCATCTTCTATTGAAAACCGGTAGAACAAGGATAGCATTCCCACCTGAAGCCTCTAAAGATTTTGCCCGTTTCTGCACAGAGTCAAGGTATTTTTCAGGTATTTTCTGGCTCCAGATCAGAGGTGGCTACTAAACTCAACAGTGGGGCGCCCTTGCGATTTGTACAGGATCAGCAGCTATGTACCAAAAGTATCAATCAGTACGCCCAGTTCCTTAGAGGATAACTTGATTCTGGCTTCGATGGAGCCCACATACCTGAGCTGGTCACTTAAAGTTACACCAAGCATGTCAATGGAAGGAAATTTAGACACAGTAACTTTAAATGTTTCATCACTTAATGATAAACAAGAAAACTAAAAAAAAAACATGTTGGGAAGATTCCTTCTTACCATTATAATGACACAAATTACTGCAGAAACGGATAGGGACATATTGATGTCTCTAGAACACAGGCGACAGGTGACAATGCTGATTTTGTTCTACTGATATTTCAATGAAAGTTGTGAATGTCATCTGTCCCTTCAACTTCATCTTATTGTAAACACCTCAAATGCATGTAAAAAAGTAAGAAACCTCAGACCATTAAAAAAAATCAATAATTACGTTCCAACTTAAATAGCAGTATTTTTGTTACACATTTTTTAAAGTTAGTTTCCTTAGTTTAAATAATTTTAAGGTATCAATTTTTCAAAGCCCGCTAAAGCGCACGAAAACTATGGCCGGTCGGTTTTGAGGTTAGATTGTCAAATGTGAAAACAAGGAAGAGCTTTGCCGTACATCATTTTATATTCCATCCATAGTAAGCCATAACTAAATACAAGTAATTAAATTATTTACCTATTTAGAAACTTTAACTCAAAGAATAATAATATATTTACAATCAAATTGTCATAATTTCTGCATTGACAATTGATTTGCTTATGAATATACCTTATTACTTTCAATAATAAAAGTATTTTTTTTATCTTCCACCCAAGTTTATATTTCGTCGAAAGTAAATCGATAAATAAAAATTTCCATGCAAGTTTAAAAGCAGAATACGCGCGGACGAGACCCGTTACGTCAGGATGCAATGTTGCCAAAATAAATATAAAAGTACACTATAACCACGCTTACAGGGCGCTGTTCGGCCTCCCTTGGCGATGCAGCGCCTCGCAGATGTTCGCAGGATGCATTGGTTCACTGCTTTGATACGCTACAGAGTAGCCGGGACGAGTCAGCGCTACCGGAGATCGGAAAACACTCTTGTCCAGGCCGTCGCACAGTGGCAGGGCGCGCCCCTATATCATAGATGGAGAAATTCCCTCAAGCCACCGTAGCATAAGTTATATTTATTATTTCTTTGAGCCATAATATTTTTGATATTCTCGTCATCGGGAAGGGTCGTTTAC
The DNA here is from genome assembly GCA_022606495.2 of Halesus radiatus. Lineage (NCBI taxonomy): Eukaryota > Metazoa > Arthropoda > Insecta > Trichoptera > Limnephilidae > Halesus > Halesus radiatus. Next base: position 32,061 of record JAHDVE020000494.1, on the reverse strand, counting down.
CTTTAAATTATTGTTTTAAAAATGGCTGTCACGCGTAATAATAAATTAGCTTGGTAGAACTTCAAAAAGTATGCTTGATTTAAGATTTGTAAGCTAGTGGAAAAGCGCTATTGATTAAATGAAGTCTTAGTAGGGCTTTCCTCAGAACAAAGAACGTAGTTCAACGTTAGCACAATTTGTAATTATTTCTAACTTTTAGTAGGTATATCTTACACTACCATAATGAGCTACTTCCATGAACAATTTCAAAGAAACACAGTATTTTTATTAAAAAAAAAACGTATTGTTGGTGCACATTAAATAAGATTTATGTGACTCTGAGTGCATTCCGAAGAAAAATGATAAATATTTATAAAAAAAATAACGCTTTTATTAAAGTGACATAAAGTCAAGAAATTATGATTTTTTTTTATTAACTACGTTTTCATAGTAGTTTTTTTTCATACTTTTAATGACTTTATATCACTTTTAAAAAGTGTACCGATTTATCACTGTACCAAATTGCCATGGAACTATGGACGAAGTAGGAAATAAATTTATTCTTTATTGAGATATTTAAGATTGGTATTCACATTGTAGCATCATTATTAATAAATGAATTAAAATTTTCTTTGTAATATAAATTAATTTGTAACGATTGCAACTTTTTTTAAGTATTTCAAGAAAATTTTTAGTATTATAATTAAAGAAAACTTAAGTTGTTTATCTAATAATAATTATTCTAAATTTGCCAATCATATTTTGGAAATTTTTCGTTCGATATAAACAAAGGTTTAAAATTTTTACATACAAGTACAATCGGTTTACAATTAGACAAATTTGAAATTTTATAAATTAGAAAAAGTGTTAATTGTTAATTAAAAATAATTAATAATCAAATATCATCTCTTGAATTTATTTTCATATTAATGATAAAATATTCTTTTTTAATTTCTAATATAAATTTGTTATTCAATATTTAACAATTTTTTTTTATTAAGATTTTAATTAATTACTTACCTACTTTAATCAATTTTTGTTTATGTTCATAAATCGTCTATTCTTACATTATTGCGTTCTATTTTTATCATTTGTATATACTTGAGATTATTATTATTTTGTATTCTGTATGTCCCGATGAGGAAAGCTTTGCTTTCGAAACTTTTTGATATGTATATATTAAGAAAGCGGTGATTATAAACTAATTTTTAATTAATTTATCAAAGATTAATTATTATAAGGTTAATACTCGCTGAAGCAATAGGGTATTTTCACCATTTTTTTTTCAATGTTTACAAAAATTAAGAAAAAAAATTACGATAACGATGGCATTTCATGTTAACGAATAAATATTCTATAACGATTTAAAATGTGCTGTTTTTTATATGCCGTCAAAACGACATGTTCGTGAACATGGCGTTGTTGACGTCATGCCGACCAACGTCGGTGACAACCGTCTTACCAGCCAGTGGCGTTATGTACATCAAAATGACGTTGTGGCCAGTTAGAACCGTTTTGGAATGCTCGGTTTTATATCGTTTTTAAAATCAATAATTATGAATAAAAATGTTAAAATTACACATTTTTAGTGCGATTATCAGAATCAGAAAAATAAACTTTAAACCTTGAACACATTTTTAAAGGTACCTATCGTAGTGTGTGAAAATATCATTTCCCGAAATATCGTTAGAAAAATCTATTCACGTGAGATGTTTTAAGCTAATTCTTGAGCCTCAATCTCCTTCCCCTCCCAACTATCTCCAACCTCACAACATACCCCGAATGTGGATCTAAAACGATAAAAATGATATAGAACGCCAAAGAAAAGCACTGAGCGTACGTGTCAACATGCTCGCCAGGAGATTTAATAGGTGCAGTCCTCCGGTAAAAAAGCAACTATTCCAGACATACTGAATGAGCTTTTACATTAGCGAACTATGAACAAGATATACACAAGGCGTCATGGACACACTCCGAGTGCAATATAACCACGCTTACAAGGCGCTGTTCGGCCTCCCTTGGAAATGCAGCGCTTTGCCGATGTTCGCAGAGGGAAGGGTGCATGGGTTCGCTGCTTTGATACGCCGCAGGCTGAGAGCAGGTGGAACTCTTGTGCGGTATTCGAATATAAAAGTGTACAAAAAATGAAGCCAATTAAAAATACGTGCAAGTGGCTCACAATAATTATCCGTCTTGTATTTTACGCAGCGTGTCTTCCGCTTTATATCCTTCGTGTCGCTGCAAAATTAGATAGGCTTAAATGGCTCCGCCACTGCCACTGCCACCGCCGTGCTTGCTGCTTGCGACGTTATTCTACCTTATTTATATATCAGCAAAATATTAATTACATCCAAGTCAAGTATATGATCATTGCTCGCAACAAAAAACATTAGTTTTTTTTTATCATTGAAGATAATATGAACGATTCTCAAAATGAAAGAAGTAACCATATCATCTTCAATTAATTCCCATATATTTTCGGCAGCTACTTCTTGCTTTTATTATTTATTTTTTACTATACATAATATACCTCTTTTTTCATTAAATTATTCCAACGAGTATTTATGAAAGTACGATCGTGTGAAAATATTTGAGATTCGCAAAGAATGCAAGGCTGATATAAGCGTAATAAGTTAGATTAACAGAGGGATGCTTAGATGGTTTTGGCATGTAGAGCGAATGAACGAAGAAAAGAGATGTAAATGGAAGATAACCGAGGAAGACATGGCACGATCAAGTGACTCAAATACCTGAGCCGGGCCAAGCCAGATGTCAGAATAAGATAAGAGAATGTATAAGACGATGTTTGACGGTCCGTCCTCTTTGCCTACCCCTGCGGGGAAACGGCGTGATGGTTAGTTAATGGTGGCCTAATGGATAAGGCGTCGGACTTCGAATCCGAAGATTGCAGGTTCGAGTCCTGTCACGGTCGAAAAAATATCATTTTTTATAGTTTCTATTGCGAACTGTTTACACAGCTGTCATTTAGCCGGCCAGACGAATGGTTTACGTTCCAGATCAGCTCCGATAGATTTTGATTTGGTGTGCTTGTTAAATAATTATTAAAGGTAAACAAAACGCTATACGCGCTCACAGATGGCGTCAATTCAAATATTTTTGAAATAAAAACATATCGCGCTTAAGGCGATGAAATGGGAAGTAATGATGGCCTAGAAATATCATAGATGATTTACTTAAATACTGCAAGTATTTTTATAAGCCTAAAAAATAAAATAAAAAATTAAGTTTAACCTGCAAAATCTCCTACTTACGAACCCCTTTTCCAATATTGTGGTATTGTTCATTGTGGAAAATTACACGCATTTTCGTAATGAATATCAATCTTTTCACTACCTGCATAAGGGGTGCGTCTTTTAAATATTGAGATGAATTGTTTGTTGGCGGGTGTACATACGGAATATGAAATGGAATAATTTGTTACTTTTGGTTTAAAGCTCAAGTCCCACAAGAAACTTATAAAAATACTGTATATGTTAGTTTTTCAATAATATATTGTTCTAGTATATTGTATTTTTCTAAGATTCTTGAAGAACTTTAAATCTATAGTAACAATTTATTCTATTTCATATTCCGTGTGTATTCCCTTTCTGTTTTATGTGTATTTTCAAAACATCGCGGAGGATTACTTTTGGTGTCGTATTAATATATTTTTAATGAGGGCGCCTTTACATTTTAGGCGCCTTTTGATCTCAGAAGACTTTTGGTCTTTGGAGCCTTCTGCTCTTCTTTAGTCTTGGGCGCCTTTTGATCCCAAGCGCCTTTGTCTTAGGCGCCTTTATGTATCAGGCGCCTTATCGTCTGGAGGCACCCGAATTCATCCTCAGGGAAGGCTTGGTCCCGATTAAGCCTTCAGGCACGTGGAGCCCGCTCCACTCGGAATTATTTAATTTGGAAACCCCAAATGTTCGTAATATTCGTAATACGCAAAATGTTTATAAACACGATGTTCATTTGCCGAGTAGAAGTGACATTGAACACGACTTACGAGTGTTTGAATGGCAAATGACATAAACAAACCGAAAGTTCGACGGGAAACGTAAAACACATTCGGTACAAATTCGAAAGTGAAAACAGCGTAGACCGTAGACTTTCACCCGACTGGAATACAAAGATATTTGTGGAGACAACCCAAATGGAATACGGGAACTTCTCAATCTACGTTCTACAATCTACCCCTAGGAAATAGATAGGGAACTGCTGTCCTTTGAAGACAGGGCTGCCACTAAACACTGAACTGATTTTTTTTGCAAATCTTGCGAAGCATTCCGAAACGAAGCTTTTATTCCGCGAGCTCCGGTGCTGTACAATCAGTGTACAGTGGTGGACACATTAAGAGTTTTGAGTTTTTAAATTTAATTATTAAATAAAAAATGAATATTCAATTTTTAATTATTTTTATAGAGATTTAAAAACCTCATTGTAATATTTAAACATTGAAGAAAATACTCTGTAATCATCATAAAGAGAGCTTCCAAAAATATGGAATTGAAAATGGAGAATTATATTGACAAATCTTGAATTTGAGATATGATATCGATGAAGATGACATAAATTGAACTGGTCTCATTAGCTAAGTTGGTAAAGCGGTTGCCCCGGAATGCCAGAGGTCCTGGGTTCGAGTCCCAGATGCGACTGAAATCTTTTTATTTTCTGTTGTTTTTTTTCTGGTTTCATCTTTCATTTAGGTTATGTTAAGATTATTTTCTTCAATGATTAAAAAATGAATAAATAGTTCACACATATTACTTATGTTATTTCTTTTATTAAAAGTACATATTTACATATAGTATTGAACGCAAGAGCAGAAAACGAGCTGCCGGCAGGCAGCTACTACTGATGACCGCGCATCGTGGCACGGCGAGCGAAACCCCGCACCCCTTTCGCACAGTATAGCATCACTCGAAAAGTTAGCAACGTACGCAAATGTAATTATTTTATTCGATGCATACTTGTATTGCGGAGCAAAGCCTTAAATATGAATTCTGTATTTAATATATTGAAATAATTACTGACATGTCAACTCAATTGACAGCACCGACAGGGAAAGGTTTAAAAACTTCTACTGCGCCTACCTGCGACCTAGAACTAAATGTACGAATCAAAACGGTTCGTTGTTATTTTTTTTCTCTCTACTTTTCTGTATTGCGTGAAAACTTGGACAATTATTAACGATGCATTGACATAATATCCCCAAAAAAAAAGGAAAAATCGACTGATAGGTTGATTTACGCAGATTCTTAATCGAAAGGTGATAATTGCTAACTTGTATTAGGAAACTAGGCACATAAGGGGAATTGAATGATATCACTTCACAACCCTCAATTTCTTCCGTATACCTAGTCCTTTCTTTGTTCATCTACAATTTGTTCGTGCTAGTTTATACCACCCTTGGATAATTCTATGATTACGTTAGGATAGACGGGTCATCCCGTGGTACTGTGTAAAGTTTTACCACACACAATCCTCAAAGATCTCATTTCTAATCATCAGCCAACTTGTGTCGTATTTTATAAAATCAGCGTGGTATTATTTATTGCATTTTTTTCCAGCTGATTCTGAGCAGAAAATGAACACTGTTTGAAAGGGAGATATGTTAATATGGAAGAGAGAGAATGAGAAAATAATGGTCAGTTTTTTTTAAATATTAATAAAACACGACATATTAGAATACCGCAAAAATATCAAGATAACCGACTTAAGTAGCATTTAAAGAACCGCTGTGAATTTCTTCATACAAATAAAATAACAGAACCACACATGTGTTATTTATATTTTTCGGAGCATACTTAGCGATTTTTTTCTATAGATGCATGAATTATTTTAAGAAATAACTGAATAGAGATTAACTTAAAAAAATAACGTGTATTTTGTTGAGCGCATAAAAACTTCACGTTTTCAAGGGAAGTAAATGTAAAATTCACAATGCGAATTCTGAATGCGGAGACTTAACGGGGAGAGGGACGTCGGAGAGTTATTATTTATTAATTCTAAATAATGATAGTATTATTACGCAATACCATAAACATAATGTTTTTACATAGAAAAATACTTATTAAATATTTTATAAATTTACATAGGCTTAGTATTTATCAAAATCTAATCAGAAATATTACTTTTTCTGACCGCCCCGTTGTATGTTTTACAAAATATTTAAAATACGAATATGATTTTTACAGTGGAGAAAAAAGTATTTTTAATCCTTCATCGTTGCGTTTTTGTAAATAAACATAACCAAAGATTTGTAATTCGCAATACAAAAAAAAAAACTTTAAAGTTACATAAAAAAATTAAACCACACACTGTTCTTATTTTTAAATTTATCTTATCGACAAGTTACAGAAAAACCTTCACAGCATTTTTTAAGGATATTCAACTTTTTAAATATTTTTGTAAAACATGCTTAGAACGGTCAGAAATGTGTAATATTTCTGATTATATTTTGATAAATGCTATTCCCATGCAAATTAAAAAAAAAACGTAATAATTATTATAAATATTTTTCTCTTTAAAAACACCATGTTTATTGTATTGCACGATAATATTATCATTATTTTGAATTAATAAATAATAACTCTCCGAAGTCCCTCCCCCCGTTAAACCACACAGGCAATCAGGTGTATCAAAAACATCAATTTATTCTTGAAGAAATATGTCGCACTTCGTAATACGTGACACGTATATTCTGAATCCATCGATGTAGAAACGGATCACATCCCTAGCCAATATATTGGGGCTATTCACACAGATACATCAATTCGTGGCAGAATGCGTGCAACCAATCACTCTTATCACGGGTTTTTCTCTCCGCAGGCCTCAAGCTCCAGGCCTTAGGGCCTAGGATCCAGGCCTTAGGGCGTTTCCTCTAGACCAGGGGTGCACAGACTATTAAAGAGAAGGGCCGCAAGTAAATTATTGTTCAACCTAGTAATTACATACATATTGTAGATGTTACAATACGTGTTTTTACATCATTTTATTTACAAAACATTCATATTGATTTGTGACATTGGCGGGTTAACATTATTTTCGTTAAACGTAAAATTTCTTTTAAAAATGTAAAATTGCTTTGTACTATCATTTTCAATACAATGACCAGGAAATAGTTTGTATCCTCGGCCTACGAATTACTTCAGACTACGAATCTCAAGGTCGCGGGTTCAAATACCGGCGTGCGCAAGTAATTTTTATTTAATTAATTTGTGTTATTTCATAATAAATTCAATAAAAATAATATATATATTATATTTTCGCACGTTCCAGAGTGGAAGATACTTTCAGTATCGCCCTGGTGAAAGATCATCATTCAGAATTGAAACGTTACTTCAAATGGATTTAGCCATGTTTGGAAACCAGATCTGAATAGCCAGGTATTTCCCCACCTCCCTTTTCCCCTTATCTTTCCCCTACCCACTACTTTCAGCCTCACAACATTCTCAAATTGGGGATGCTGTAGTCTCACTGGCTCCAGCCGGTTGGGAGCAGTTGGGACTCTTGTGCGGTATACACACACATATATATATACAATTTTTTTTAATCATTAAGAAGTAAGCTTGTATCGTGTTCGTGTATCGGACGTGATCGCCTCTCCCAGAATGTTATGCAGAGGGAACGGTAGGTCGTGCTTTCTCATCTCCCAGCCCTCTCCGTAGATCGGGATCAGCCGCCCCGTAAAATTCGTTTGTTTGCCATTACGTCTGGTACACTTCGGAAACATCTTTATATTAAAATATTAAATAGTGGTTTAAATAACACATTTCCTATTATTTTTAAACGTAAAATTGATTAGAGATTAGAGTCCCTCAAACGGTTTCGTGATTTATACTTCTTTTTATATTCACAATTGAAAATGTTTGCCAGCATATATAAATAAACCCGAACAAACTTGCACATTTTAGGGCATTATCCACCAAGACTGGACTTTTTGAAATTATAACGAAGATCGTCATCGTTTTGAAGATCTATTAGCTTCAGCTTAGCTTCTACTAGCATATTTTCCACCACAATAAGGAACTCCTGTGAAAAATATAATGGTTCTAAAAAAAAATATATTCATTTAAATCAACAAACGTCGATTCTGAATATACAACTCTCATTGTTTAAATTATACGTAGAATTTTTTATAAATCGTTATTTAAAAGTGAATAAAGAATCGTCGCATAAAACCACGGTGTTATGTTGGTACCATTGCATTTGGAACATCTGACGTCACGTGCGCATTCTATTTTTGTAATGTTCATACATTTTTCATAAATATTTATTTTTCGATTTTGTTTTGTACGTTAAATATGTTTTATTTTAGTTTTGGCAATATTTTAAATTAATTTGGGTTACTTTTAGCTCTATAATTGTTGTTCAATATAAACAACTATTATTCATCAAAGAAATTAGAGTATTCGTGATCAAACGAATTATCAATACGGATATTATGATAATGTTAATACTCAATACTATTATTATTCTTTGAATTTCTAAAAAGGAACATAATTTTATTACATATGTTTAGTTATGGTTTACTATGAATAGAATATAAAATTATGTACGGTAAAGCTCATCCTTGTTTTGATTTGTTATATTCTAATAACAAAATGATCAAAACCGACAGACAGTAGATTTAGAGCGTTTTAGCGGCCATTGAAAAATTGAAACTTTTAAAATTATCTAAACCATGAAAACTAACTTCAGAAAAAAAAATTGGTATTTAAGTTTGAATGTCATCATTGATAAAAAAAATAAAAGCTGGATTGCAGTTTCTTATTCCAAATGGGTAATAAAAAAATCTTACGTGTGCTTGACCCTTTTCAAGTAGTATATCATTAAAGTCATTAAATAAATAAATCCTAAATTCATAAAATAAATAAAAATAAATAAAATAATAAATAAAACAATAAAATTAAATTAAAAATTCACGCATCGGTGCGCAAATGCTTCCACAGCCCGCAACACTGTAAACAACCCAAGTGTAAAATAAATAAAAAAAACGTTAATATTTATTAAAAGCTTCTTACGCTTTTTAAGGTAATTTTATAGATATTTTCGAGTCCTAAAATTCATTTTATGAATACTTTCCAGTCCTAAAAATTAATACCAATAATTCAATAAATACCACCTCTTCTTGTGCCACCAATCATCTAATAAACGTAACATCAATAGAAAAGGAGAAACAAATAACCATGTAAAACTATCATCTCTATAAATAATTTTTTCTAAAACTGTGTTCATCTGAAGCGACCTGCCAGGTAAGTATGTTTTTCTGTATCTGTTTGTACAAAATTAGTTAAGAAATATTTGTACAGCGCCCTTGAGGTGATTTTACACAAAAACGGCGCTATACAAATCATCCAACTATTATTATTATTATTCCAGAAATTTCGTCCAAATATAGTCTTACGTTTTTGATTAGATAAAATGCGGTCGTGGGCCGCACTCAAGTACCGGCGGGCCGCGGTCTGAGCACCCCTGCTCTAGAACCTGATCCAAACATCAGATTTGGGTCGTAAAGATTCGAAAAACACCCCATCCGCACTATTTCCAAACTGTTATGTTGGTACGTCTTACACACGTCGTTCAAGAGGAATTCACTTGCGCAAAATATATTTTTCACACCCCTTTCTCCGTACATTCGATTTATACACGTGTCAAATCAAATAAGCGTTCATTTCTTAATCTTTTTCATTACGTTCAGATCAGTCCGGATCTATATATATGCAATACGATCGGTCATTTTCTTTTTTTTTTATATGAATACCGCACAAGAGTCCCAACTGCTCCCAACCGTCTGGAGCCAGTGAGACCATGGCATTCCCAATTGGGGAATGTTGTGAGGCTGAAGGTATTGAGGAGAAGGAGAAGGGGAAGAGGAAGGTGGGGAAATACCTGGCTATTCAGATCTGGTTACCAAACACGGCTAGAAGCCATTTCAAGCAACGTTTCAATTCTGAATGGTGGTCTTTCCCCGGGGCGATACTGAGAGTATCTTCCACTCTGAAAATACATGGTTTTACTGCTTGTAAGCCACAAAGGATCTCATTTCAACAGCATTCTGCATTGGAAAGTTGAAATATGCATACACACAATAAGTCATTATCAACGTTTCCTTGCCGGTGCCGTCAACTGAGTTGACATGTCTCTAATTATTTAAATATCTCTGTATACATACTAAACATATAGTTCATATTTTAGGTTTACCTAAGCAATACATTTATATATTGGATGAAATAATTACCTAATTATTTATCGAACACAACAGAAAAAAAAAAATCAATGTATAAGTATGTTTGCGTGCATTGTTAACTTTCCCAGTGATGCGGTGGTGAGCGAAAGGGACGCAGGGGTTCATTCGCCGTACCACGATGCGCTTTGGTCAATAGTAGCCGGCGGTCTGCTCACAGTAATGAACGTATCATGCGTTTTATGCGTAGTCAATTTTTTTAACTCATTTTTCAGTATTTATACACAATATTTTACTTATGTACGTATGTTATGTACTATTGTTGTAGATCCTACTATTAAATGTCCAGGGTTCTCTCTTCCTCGGAAGACGTAGACCTGATTAAAACGCATCTTGTGCAGTCACCGCCGTTGTGCGTATATGAAGCATAAATGGGGCGCTAAAGGATTCCGAACTTTCTGAATGTAGACATATTCAAAGAACAGAACTCATCGTAGAAGAATGTCCTCTTCATCAGTTTCCATATGGCACATCTGTGCTGAACCAAGTGACTCCCGATGCCGTCGACTGGCTGAATAACCTCAGAATCCCACTATAACCTCCACCAACTCTCAAACACCATACGAAGAAGTGTGTATGTAGTATTAACAAAATTATTTACTAAATATCCAACTTAAAAAATACAAATTTCTAAATGTATACCGTGTACATTGAGTGTACAGCACAGGAGCTCGAAGTATTTTCTAACACCGTAAGAGAAGGGTTAAGACAAATTATTTATAAGAACATGTTTTAAAGATTTTTAAATGATTTATTTAATTAAATTTGCGTATAACACAAGTTATACGCAAATAAATAAAATAAAGGTAAATTTAATCATTGTAGAAAAGATTATTAATATAACCTAAATGAAACATGAAAACGGGAAAAACGACAGAAAATATAAAGATTTCAGTCTAATCTGGGACTCGAACCCAGGTCCTCTGTCTATCCGGGGCAACCGCTTAACCAACTTAGCTAATGAGATCAGTTCAATTTATGTCATCTTCATCGATATCATATCTCAAATTCAAGATTTGTCAATATTATTCTCCATTTTTAATCCCATTTTATTGGCAGCTTTCTCAATAAAAAAAATAATAAAATAATAATAAAGGTAAATTGTTTATCCTGAAGAGGGAGCTTTGCTCCTGAAGTATGTAGATATTTACAAATTACATACAGTGGTTTTAAACAAAGTAATTAATGTTAATTTATAAAACAAAAAGCGATTCCTACTGTATTCCATTCTCCGCCAATTGCATGTACCACCAGGGTTGGTATCAAAACTCCATTTGCTGCAATGTTATCTTCCAGTAGTTCTACAGTTTTAGCACGACGATAAAAGGGAATTTATATGCCACTCTACCTGGCTTCTGACAAATGTTCTTGATGGCACATTTTCCCTCAAAACATCTTCAGAGACGCACTTGACTGCACTCCACGCACGGTGACATGATATAAGGGTTAGCTCTTCACAGTGCGCTCAATGCCTTGAGGGAAACTGTCATCAATAGCATTCATCATGACATACGTTCCAGAGTGGTACATATTTTCACTATCGCCCCGGTGAAAGATCATCATTCCGAATTGAAATGTTGCTTGAAACGGCATTAACAATGTTTGATGACCAGATGTGAATAATCAGGTACTTCCCTGCCATCAGCCTCACAGCATACCACAACTGGGAGTGCCATAGTGACCAGCTGCTAACCTTGCACAAGTATGTTAAAAAATGAAATTTGGCAACCATCTCTGGAATGGAGCTCCAAAATACCTGATAAATTGATTCTGTGCAAAGGAGGGTAGTCTATCTGATTGACAACCCGTTGTTAACAGACTGGTTGCCATGTCTAATAAACAGACGCATGTAGGTATGATGAATATGTTCTACGGGTATTTCAATGGAGCCTCCTCGACGGAACTAGCAGCATTGATCCCTGGTACGCCGGCGCACGTACGCGAAACTCGACAGATACGAGCGGAACACCCGTTCGCAGTTTATGTCGGCTTCATGAGAACGTGTCGATTCTCCGACTCATTTTATGTAAGGCGGCTCTCATGCAGAATAAGCTAGCGGAATATAATCCAGGCTTCTTCAAGACCCGCATTAGTAAATTCCTTCCTACATCCCCTACTTTGACCAGTCTCACAACGCTGCCGGTGATGATATAGTTCCCATATCTTTCCACCGTAAAGACAGGGCGCTCTTGTGAGATGTAACACTAAAAAAATATATATAAAAAAAGGTCTAATAAAAAAAAGTAAAAAAAATCGATTTCGAGCGAATCAACGTTGGTAAAATAAGAATTTTCTCGATTAATACTTAAAAATTGTGCGTTATTTGAGTGCTTTAACTTTATTGTGATACGTGAAGATTGTGTAGACAGTCGTGTATCATTTATTTGTCGGTAGCTACTGCAGCAGCTGTAGTCCTACTATTTGCTATATTACCAATCTCTAGATATAAAAATGTATGTTTTTCTGTCTATCTGTCCTCGATTTTCTCGACAATTACTCGACCAAAATAGCACAGTCTGTTCTTATTAGTGCTGGGAAGGTTTAGAGAGTAGTTTTAATGAAATCCAATATGTAAAGCTGTTGCTATAACGTTTTAAAATTAGTATTGAAACATTGAACTCTGGTTAGCCACAGATTACATATTCAAAAAGAGGAGGTTTGTTGAGTAGAATATCTTCAAAATTAAAAAAAAGTACCTACTTAAAAACTTTATCATTTAGACACGTTTTGAAAAAATATATATTTGGAACGAAATAAAAATTTCAAATGAATGTTTCATTGTTTAGAGATAGCATAGTAGTCACAAGGCATTACTTTCGATGTGAAAACACTTTAAGCACCCAAATGACAAGCAAGAATTCACAACTTCATAACTAAAAGTAAAAAAGAAAAAAAAGGCCGGGTACACATCAGCTTGTTGTATATAAAAGTGTTATTGGAGAGCTTTTACTTTATTCAATCAGACGCTTTGTAAAGCAAAGATAGCGTAGAGATATATTTAGTAATATTCACGAAGTTCTACACACAACTTAGGTGCAGATAGTAGCTCAGCTCTGTGCCCGCGAATAATCCGCGCTATAATGGGTATTATGAAACGTAGAAAAGCTGCGGAGCGGCGCTTTTTAATTCAATTAAGATTTTCAAATTCCAGCCGTAAAGTGGACGAGAGCTTTCCTCTTCCGGCGCTTCAAGTTTAACCTACGACGTAGACCGAGAAAAATATTAGAGAAATTTTTTATTATCAAAAAATGTTTTTATTTTTTATTTTTATGATAGTCTGGAAGAGGTTTAAGACATGAAAAATGTCTTAGAATGGTTTGGAAAATGTTTCTAATCTTCAATATGTTTAAGTAGCGAAAAATGTTTCTTCGAACAAAGCAAGTGTGTCCCACAGCTGAATTTGGCAGTCACATCTCGCCCGGAGCCCCAAAATACCTGTTAAAAAAACGGGCAGTCCGTTTGATAGATTTCCCTATCTTAAAAAAATGTATTTTAGAGCACAGGTAGAAATGCTGTCCCTGTTCTACCGGAATTTCAATGGAAGATGCTTCGAGGAATTAGCGTCATCATCGGTACACAGTTGACGTTCGTCACATGAAAACGGTTTCTACGACTCATTTTTGAGTTCAACAGTTCGGCGGTGAAACTATTTGCTAGCCTCTGGGTTTCATCTCTTTTACAACATGGATCTCTTTAAGACCCTTTTCAACCCTTCCTCTCTTCAAAAAGACCCTCCACGCAGCATGATCAAAGATGACATAGGCCCTGAGGGAAATTATTTTCCGCGGGGCTTCCCGTATGGAGTTAATGTAAAAAATGAATAATTGAAAAAAAAAATTGTTTTCAAAAATGTCTTGCAGAATATTTTGCAAAAATCGTTGTGTCTAATTTTCCACTGTTGAACTATATTGACAAAAAATTTAAAGATAATGATTTTGGAGTTTAAATTAATTGCGTTAACATAGAAATTACGCATATTATTAACACCAACGTTTAATACTCTGCCAACAAGGTCGTCAAACCGCGCAAATTTCACGAAGCCAGCTCACCGTGCGAGAATTTCCACCGCGACAAATAAACAGATTTCCAGCCTCATAGTTAAGATTTATAAAGCATTTAAAAAATAAATCCTCTCCACAGAACAGCACCCTTTTAAATCCGTGCCGAGTACAAAGGGACGGGATTGACCTTGAGGGGGAGGGGATATCGACCCGCGTTCCCCCCACCTTTACTATCCCACCCCTTATCATTCTCCCGCTGTTCATCCCCAGCTCGGTTGGTTTGTTTACACGTCGCCAGGCTCGGTACAGAACGGAGTACAGTGGTGTATACTGTACACCGGTGTTTCCTCAACTAACAGGAGGCCTATTCTGGTAATTTTTAAAGAAACTTTCTTATCATTTATCTTAGGCTTAAATACTTCTTGCTTAACTGCGGTTCCGGTTCTCTCGAATGACAGCTCATTCAGCCAACGATATTCTTTAAAAACTATTAAAAAGATATTTGAGTCATTTTTTGCACAATAATGCTATTAAAAAAAGAACCGAATATGCCAAAAGCCAGAAATGTCAGTTAAAAGTGTTTTACTTTCTAAAAATTATAATAAACTACCCGTGTAAAGTAAGTAATAATAAATGAATTAAAATTTACTTTGTAATCACCACTTTATTAATATATACATATCAACATGTTTCGAAAGCAAAGCTTTCCTCACGAGGAATACACAGAATACAAAATAATGTCAAGTATAGACAAATAATAACATAGGACAAAATAATGTAAGAATTGACAAATTATAAACAAACAAAAATTGATTAAAGTAGGTAATAATTAATCAAAAATTTGGATAAAAAACATTATAAAACATTGATTAACAAAACTACATTAGAAATTAAAAAAGAAATTATTTTTATTATTAATATTAATAAGAAAATAAACGTAAAATTAAATACACAAATGCTATTTAAAAAAATATATTTGATTATTTATTATATTTAATTGACTATTAACCTCCATGGTCCAAGAGTCCCAAACTGCTCCCAACCGTCTGGAGCCAGTGAGACTATGGCATTCCCAATTGGGGAATGTTGTGAGGCTGAAGATATTGGGGATGGGAAGGTGAAGGGGGAGAGGAAGGTGGGGAAAAGGGGAAATACCTGGCTATTCAGATCTGGTCACCAAACACGCCTAAAAAGCCATTTCAAGCAACGTTTCAATTCTGAATGGTGGTCTTTCACCAGGGCGATACTGAGAGTATCTTCCACTCTGGAACGTGTGCAAATATACTATATATTATTTTTAAATGAATTAATTGTGAAACCGCAACCTTCGGATTCGTAGTCGAGAGCCTTACCCCTCGACCATGGAGGCCGTCGAACCTAACATTGTTCAGTGCGAATAGCCATCGATCAAATTTCTGGGTGCTATGATCAAAATATTCGTTTTTCGGTTCTGTTTTACAAAATACAAGAGGGTTTTGAGACAAACTTTCTTCCCTCTTTGATGTTTTGAATTAGCCGCCCAATATTACAAGCATTTTTACATGCTCTTTCAAATATCAGAATGCTAAAAAAGACAGCATTTTATAGTTTGAAATTGTGTCTCCTCGACGCTTTTTCTTGCGGTGTTTCTCTAACATACATTGGAATCATAAAAACGATAGCATTTTGTAGTGTGATCTTAGCTAATGAATTTAGATCTTAAAATGACAGCATTTTGTAGTCCGGATAAAACATCGCACGTTTGAATCGGTACACTTTTTAAAAGTGATATAAAGTCATTAAAAGTACAAAAAAAACTAGATCGAAAACCTAATCTAACCTAATATTATAATAATAAAATAAAATGATTAATTAGGTTAGGTTGTCGGACTAGCATTTTTAATGATTATTAAAAAGTGTGCCGATTCATACGTGTGTTGAATTGTTATGGAACCTTTGTAGTTTTACAGTACATTATAAAAATACCCGGGCCAAGGAAATTAAACTTTGAAAAACACTGCTATACACTATCCAGCAAAGGTTCCCAACCTTTTTTAGGTTGGGAGTTACTTTTCATCCTAGTTTTCACATAGATCGAATTCTGACAAGAATTTAACTGTCACTTTTTTGTTCTTCAAAACTTAGCAGGTCGTTAGGAAGGATGAATCACGGTTCGGCGGCTGTTGCTTTATTAATAAAATAAAATAAAAAAAGAAAAACTAACATCGTATTTTTTATGATTATATGATTACTGCACAAGAATCCCAACTATTATAGCGACTGGACCTGAATATGATCTACGGTATAGTGGTGAATAAAACGGCAACTGAACAATCAGATCTACTGAACATATTTAAAATGTATGTTTTTTTTAAAGACAATTCAGCAAAATATTTGGCCCTTATTTGTGATAGGTATGTTGTGAGGCTCAAAGAAATGGGTGGTTATTGTGTACCTGCCAGTGTCGTGCAGTCCGTAAAGGCTGAAATGCTGTGCCTACCCCAAGAAAAATGAACCATAAAAAATAAGTAAAGGTAATACAACGAATTTCTAATGAAACTCAATTTTTTCTATGAATTTTGTAAGGAACTTGCACGATCATTTAATCAGTTGGCCCCAACAACCCGTGAAAGATGATAAAAAAATGTATTTTTCAAATATTCAATGCACATCTCTTACCCGAACTTTACTCGTTAATTATACTCGGCCTACCTTTGGCGATGGGGCAATGCGCGCCAATGGTAAGTCTCTCCCTAATCAAAACATACGGTAATGTCGTTTCAAGTAACGTTTGAGATTCTGAATGGTGGTATTTCACCAGGGCAATACTGAGAGTATCTTCCACTACGAAGCAAAGCGTAAATATCCGGTTTTCAATATATTTTAAGCGTCAGTTCACAAATCGTCGATCAGCGACATTTTGAATTTCTTGGCGTTTAAACCGTCGATTCCCGGCAAAATTTTATATGGGTTGTTTGATCAGTTAAGTATGGCGGCCATAAAAAATAACCAAACGCTAACAGGCCGAAAATTGGCAGATAATGGGAATTTCAAATGTCATAATATGTATTCCAAATGGAGCTGATCATCTATTTGTGACCATGTCAAATGTGACGGTCGATCAAACAACTAGCCCTTAGTAACTAATCATAACGTTATCAAGTAACGTTATGAGTCGTGTAACGCAGGTGCCTACCCTACCTTACTGACAAAAAAATAGTATTCAAATTTACTAAAATATTTCAATAAATCAATTTATACATTCAAAAATACACGCGAAGTTCCAGCTATGAATCGCAGGGCCGCACGCAACCCACCGATCGTCCTACTATAACGTTTCAAAAGCAGGAACTAAATGTGTAAAATGTCATATTCAAATGTTGACGGTTTTCTACACAAAAAAATGATCATTTGTTCGTTTGTGTTAGTGTGGCAAAAGGCCGTGCCTATCGGTACAAATTACAAATGCAGCAAACAGTGCCATCTGTTGGCACACCTCTATTGTTTAGTACTACTTTAATAACGAAATAATTAACATACTAAAACTATAATGTTTTTTTCTTTCTTTCTTCTATTTCTTCGTTTTATTTTTTTATGGTACAATTTCGGAACCCATCGAAAAGAGCTTCAACAATAAATTAAAAACAATAAAATACCTTGCAACTCGATATTTGAATACCCAAAACATATTTAATTCCTTAGAACAGGCAATATGTCTAGTTAGGAATTTATATCGACCAGGCAAACATAATGCAACTTCAACTTACGTGTTCCTCAATTGATGATAAATTACTATGTTTTGCAAATACAAATGTTAAATAAATAAATTAAATGAAACGAATAAAATTAAGTTGGCTTTCTTTAATGCAATCCTGCAAAAGTTTCGAAATATTATGTATCAAGTAATTGACTTGTAATACCCATATGGTAAATGAAGCGGTTATTAGGATATTTGATATGGCAGGTAATCCTAACAAACATCGACTAAAGCCCTTCAAGGTAAGTTATTGCATTTCATTTAATGTTGACAGGTGTGACGTAACAAACGCTCTCCGCGAGGATATATCGTTTTGGCGGCAAATTAAAAATGGCATATGTTAAATCGTTACAGAAAATTTAATTTGTCATTTTTGTTTGTGAATATAGCGTTGTTGACGTCACGCCACCAACGTCGGTGACAGACATCTCACCAGCCAGTGGCGTTATCTGCATCATATTGACGATTTAGCCAGTTCGAACCGTTTCTGAATGTGCAGTTTTAGATAGTTTTTAAAATCATTCATTATTAAAATTACATAGTTTTAGACCGATGATCGGAATCAGAAACATAAACTTTAAATCTTCAATATATTTTTAACGGTATTCATAGTTTGTGAAAATACCCTATTAACACAGACAATTTAAAATAATTAAAATAAATAAATTGTAACGTTTCTATGATACCAAAAAGGAGGCATAATGATAATTGAATAGAGTGATTAAAATAACTCGAGACTGTGAAACAATAGGGTAATTTAGATGAAAATGTTTATTAGAAGGACAGGTCCGGCCCTGGGGCAAACGGCGCCTGGCGAATGCAAAATTTTGTCGCTCTTAATCACCTCAATGGCGCTGTGTTAGGTATTATCATTGGCTTAGCGCCTTGGAAAGATGGCGCCTGGAGCGGAGTTCTCTATCAATTACTAGGACACTGAAGGAGAGTTGCGGCTTGACAGCAAATGACGTCACAATAGATGACAATCTCTCCACATCGCTACGCAGAAGCAATGACGTCAGCTCCCGGGCGTTTTGATCTGTTTTATTTCATTGTTAAAAATCGATTTATTAATTGCACGGATAACAATTTACAACAGAACATTACATTGTTTTCTCTGGATATTTTTAAAATGATAACATTTTTCCTTAATGTTGGCACATTATAAGTTTTTAAACGCATACTTTTGAACGTTAACACAGTCATAGAGTGTTACAAATTATTTTAAAAAAAAACAACACGCCGTGTGGAAATGACGCACTTTTATCAGTTTTTTTTGCATTATATACCTTCCCAGTTATTCCGAAGAGTGAGATCTATTTTTAACAGCTGCCAAAAGATACTCTCAAGACTTGACCAAAATATTCCACACTTTGTGGGAAAAATGTAACGAACACGCTACTGACGTTTTGTTTGTCAGACAATAGCGAATCCCCCCCCCCCCACCCAAAAAAAAACTGGAGATATTTTTCCAAGCAGAATAAATGTAGCGTTTGATGCGCGTTTAATGCTTGCAATTTTTTTTTTCACTGGTACCGCCTAAACTATTTTGATTCTGTAACAACATGCGTCAATTCAATTGAAATTCTGGATACTATGATCAATAATTTCAATGATTTTCTTTCTATATTAATTGCTATTGTGTTTAATTGGTAAAACTCCATTTAACAATAAAAGCAATTAATAATAATAATAATAATAATAATACTTGGAAGATTTATATAGCGCCGTTTTTGTGAAAAATCACCTCAAGGGCGCTGTGTGATTAATAAAGGATATTAAAAAAAATATATAAAAATAGGACCATTTTAATATATCCGGTACATAATAATAAATTAGATAAATTAGCATGTCTGTATAAAAATACCAAAAGAAATTTTTAAAAATGACTCAAATATGCTTTAAGAACATATATGATGAATATATATATGATTTTCGGAACGTCCATCCGGTATAGATAAAAAAAAACTGTCGGAACTACGCTCCGGTTGAAATGTATTTTTCCTCAATCTGGGCTTTTACGTGGATTTAAGAACAAGAATAGATTTTAAAGCATAAAGTAATAAACATATAAAAGAGAAAATTAAAATAATATTATAACACAAATCATTATCGCTACATTATCCAAGCTACGACACTACATATTGTAGGATTCATCGAAGTGCTGGTATAGATGACGCTTTACTGTATAAATGGAGTCAGCAAACATATCAACAATACCTCCAAACTGGTCGCCCAGATCATACGTACGGTTAATGAATGAGACTGAATGAGTTGGTTATGTTCGTGTTGGAGAAAAATGTTACAGTATGTCTTGTGTTTCTCGTCGGTATATATAATTTAATAGTAGCGAGGATGGCAGTGCTGTAAATTAGGTTGTTAATTATTCTATATAATACAACTAGGTCTGACATAATTCTGTCAGGCAGCGTAATGTTAGAGTGTACTTTATACAAAGGGTACCAAATAGGTGAATTATACCCCACATAAATTGCATCCACCTATAATGTATTAAACTCGTATTAAGAGCCTTTCATAGGACCGTGTGGCCTAATGGATAAGGCGTCGGACTTCGAATCCGAAGATTGCAGGTTCGAGTCCTGTCACGGTCGAAAAAATATCATTTTTATAGTTCCTACCGCAAACTGTTTACACAGCTGTCGTTTAGCCAGCCGCTGACGTCATCCATGGTCGAGTGAGCAGATGATCGACTACGAATCCGCAGGTCGCGGGTTCGAATCCCGGCGTGCGCGAGTAAATTTTATTTTAATAAATTTGTTTAATTTCACTATGAAAATTTAATTTATTTTCAACCTTACAACATACCCCCAAAATGTGGAAGACGTAGTCTAAGGCTGAGACTGGCTCCGGACAGCGGGGATCAGTTGGAACAAATTGAAATATTTTCAGACAACCCAAAATGCCAGCTTTGATACAGGTCTGCAAATTGATAAATTTTAAATTGAGAGAGTCATAACTATCGACTGTTCGGAGCTAGTGAGACTATGGAATCCCCAATTGGGGTATGTTATGAGTTATACAATAATAAAAACTAAAAATACTTACAGAACTTAATAATAACATTATTAAAATTGATTTACATTAAATTTAAACAAAATTAAATGGAGTTACGAATTAAAAACAAAAACAATTAATATGATATGAGGCTGAAAGAAGTGGGGAAGAATATGGGGTAAAAAGAGGTAAGGACTCCCAACTCAGAATCAGAATAAGAAAGGCAATTCAGATCTGGTCATAAAACACGGCCAAAGCCATTTCACGTGTTCGATTCTGAATTGCGGTCTTACCAGGACGATACTGAGAGTATCTACCGCTCTGAGACGCATTACGGATTTACCAATACATTAGAGTAAATTTGACATACACAACCATCTCTTAAATTATAATTAATAAACTGATTTTGTAAATGTGTATTTAACTACGTGGGCCTGTATAAACACTTTTGGTATTTTATTTCTTTCGGATACTATATACTTAATATAATATCTTAACCATCATAATAACTTTTTCTGCTACCACTTTTACTACTTTATTGTTTTCATCTATGTATACTTTTCTACAAAACTTTTGTATTTTAATTTTATTTTTAATGAATAACAATTCAAAAAGTTCAATTTGGTTTTGTTTGTACTTTTATATTGAACTTGTATACTTTTCTACAAAATTTTGTATATGCATTATTACTGTTGTTAGGTTCTGACATGATGATGTGTTTGGTTCCTACCTTAATTGCCATTTATCCAGTCCTTACCTTCCCAAAACAAACACAACATTTTGAAAAATAGAACACAGTAATTGTTTCGAGTTCTCTTTTGTTCGGAGAAGAAAAAACTACTTTTGAGGAGCATGTTCGGTCTCTACAGCATTCGGTAAGTGTTTAGTTATCCTAGCTCCTTTTAAACATTAAAACTGCTCCTTATTACAATCAACCATAATCATCATTATTATTGTTGTTCGTTGTTATATACAGTTCACAACAGTTTTTATTAATTTTGCCACAATTTTGGGTGGGTAATTTTCATATTTAAAATGGTATAACAACTGTATATCCCTTTCTTTTGTTTTTTGTTATTGTTCTATTTCCATTTGAGTTTTGTATCTTTTTTGTATCACTTGTGTAATGTAAAAAATTCTCTTGTCCTAAAACTAGTTTTAAAACTCATGAGATTGCTATGCAGCGAGACATAAAATGAATAAAAATAACCATGGAACATAAAAACAGGCCCAGTTTTCACTGAGACGTAACATAAGGCTATATTTTCATATAAATTGGAAACTGATCGAATGTGTTAAGGGGTCAATTTCCAAAATATTATCATAATAAATATTAAGTGTATTTTCAACACATTCTAAATTCTAACCCCCTGACCTACTCACTGGGGTTTCTAGTGGCCGGGCCGCCCCCCGCCCTAGAATAAGCCCTGAGAACTTATTTAGGCAGATAAATCAGGGCGGAAGGCTGGAACGACCGCAGCGCCGCCGCCCCGTATTGTCAAATGACGATATATGACCAGGCAGCCGTCCCATATACCCATCCCTACTCTGTCTCTGCCCTCTCTCCATTCTTTAAATCAGCCTTTATCCGAATCTTTTATATCCATTGAGGCTATTGAGAAATATTGCTAGCTTCGTTTTTTCAATCTAAAAAAATCGAATAGGCGACTAATTTATTTATTTATACTGGATTTTTACAGATGTTCACACTTACGTGAGAACAATCCAGTTAAAAAAACTCAGTTCATTAACTACACTCAATCTACATACTGTTGATTTAGTGTTGACGAGCGCTGTTTTTCAGGACATCGTTGGACTTTATGATAAAAAGAGTCAGAAAACCGACCCGTTCTGACAATTAGTAAAAGATTCTGAGTATAGATGATAGAGGAGGGGGGGGGTAAAAAGATCACGTCACGGCCAGAATAAATGCAATAAGCCATCTTAATTGCGTTTTAGCAGTAGCGTACAGTCCATAAGAATTCGATACTTCAAAAATTGATTTTTTCGTTCCACTCTAATAAATAAGCGAAGTAAAATAGTATGGAATTCTAGTGTCACTTTTCAGCATTAATCGAGATTTAAATTGAAAAAGATAAAACCATACAATCTGGCAAAGATGTCTGGCCTCAAAAATTATGAAACTATTCAGACTTAAAATTCAAACAAAATTTTGCAAGAAATAGACACCGCGTGCGTTCCTCATAGAGAGATGTATTACGATAACGTCAACGACACGTACTTTTTAATGAATATTTCTGAATCTTTTAAATGCAAGAAAACCTCAACCTTCTAAAACACGACACGAACTTCAAATCCCCTTGCAACCTTTTGGAAACAAGCACAGAGAACGAGCAAAAATTACTCGACCAAAACAAACCCAAAAACACAACAATAAAGCTTTATTTTTTTCCCTTGCGATTAAAACTACGAAACAAACGCCAAAAAACTCGCGCAGCAAAATGTTAAATCGAACACGCAAGTCGAGGAATTCATATCAAGGGATGGTTTTTGTATTTCATTCTCACAGAATACCAGATTATATCTTATTTGTAGGGCAGAGATATTTTGATTTCGATTATTTTCCTTTTGAAGGAACGCATTATTATTTGGCTTTGGTCGTTGGGGGAGGGTCGGCCCCGAGGGTTGGTTTGCTCGAGGCAAAGACTTTTCAAGCTCGAGAGTCCAACCCTCGAGAGATTCTACTTCTGGGGATTTTGAGTCTTTTACGAAGCCGGGGATGGAACACAGAACAAACTTTTACACAAATACACGAGTGAATTGACATATTTCACGAAATTCGCCAATTTACCAATCACAAGCAAAACTTTTTGAATTTTTTTTACGAAATTTTTTGCGTACCTCAATGTTTGTCTACGTACCAATTATCAGCTTGATAACAACTATTTTAAAGAGAAAAATCGCTTTAATACATTTTTTATAAATTTATACAGAACGGTCTATAATAATAAGTGAATAAAATCACCTCTAGGGCGCTCTATGGTACATTTTCTTGTTAAAGTTTGTAGCCCCTAAAAATACATAGATTTTTCTTAAAGTTTAGAAATTGTTTTCCGACCTCAAACCAGATGGAAGATCATTCGAAGAATGTGGACCCAGTACACTAAAAGCTCTGTCTCCAAATTTAGCAGAATTTGTACAAGAGGGTTCAACCAGTCTGTTCGACGCATCAAACAGGACTTTTTTTTGTATAGGAATAATAGCGGATCTTATTTATTGTCTACATACCATGCTTCAAATCGATCGAAGCTAATTTTATGCTAAAAATCAAGTAAATGTCGCATTATTATCGCTTAAATTTACTGCAGATTTCGTGCGGAATAGATTGCGTAGCTCGAATTATGCATTTAAAGCAAGTTTCAGTTAGATAGAAGCGATTTTTCAGTGAAATATCGCTTTATTGAAATAAATAATTTAAATTGCACAGGATAGGTTAATTTTGTCAAATGTCTCCATTTAAAAGTCACGTTCCTAGTGAACTTTGTGAATAAAAAAAAACTTTTAATATAGAGATCATCTTTCAAAATCGAAATTCTGAATAAATTAAGTCTAGCTTTATTTAATAAGCTGATATGAAGAGTATTTTTCGTTTCTGACAACTCTATTATTATGGGTATATAATAATAGAGTTGTCAGGCCTTACAAACGCGAATTCAAAGCATATTCCACTTCGTTGTGACGAGGTACGTGATGCGGAGAAGGTAGCATGTGTTCGGTTTGGTTCGGCTCTTTCCGGCACCGATACAACGCTGCGAGTATGCTGCCCTGCAGTGGCGGTTTGTTATTGCAGTATCTTAGTACGCAAATCGGCATTTATTCGGTTATTCGCTCGGAATTCGTATATGATCAACCGTCGACGATCGGCAGTCTAAAATAATGAACAAAGCTGTGAAACACAATGGACTCCACTTGACTGGAGTCACTTTATCAAGACAGTAACAATATCTAGACAGGGCACGTGGATCTTAAAAATAGCGCCCGAACCAAAATGAATTGGTTCCCGAAAACATTTATCAAAAATAAAGTGCATTATCTCGTAGTCTAAAGATCACAAGAACCATTGCTTGTTACCTTTTGTTGGTCTACATCGAGTAAAGTTGTCTCCCGGCAAGTTTGGATCAACAGAGCGCCTAACTTTATCGAAATCATTTTTCAAACACAAAATTGAGACAGTTTTTTAGATAAAGACTCTCCTGGACTTTTTTGACTTTTGATACAATGGCATACAGAGCTCCGGGCCAAAAAGGCCCCTTTCTCTTTCATCATGATTTTATGTTAGGTTGTTGGAATATAGATTTAGTTTTTGTGAGTGATTTTAATTTTTGCAAGGGTACATGGCTGCAGTTGGGGGATAGTTAGATTTTACGTAGTATTTGTTTAGGTTTTTTATACATGGTTTTTATATTTTCATCGTACTTGGCGAGACAGTTGATAGACGCGTTTTCATGGGTGGGAATGCCCGAATAAAAAGATTCCGCGAGACTTAAGATGTGGTCTTTAAGGAGGGGGATTTCCGAATCCTGGTGAAGCTGGGAAACCTTCATCCACTTGGGGGCTCCCAGGGCTGTGCGAATTGCTTTATTTTGAAAAGTTTGTAGTCTTGATAGTTGTGATTTTGAGGCGTGGGCCCAGATTGGGCTTGCGTAGGTTAATTTTGGTCTTATCGTGGATTTGTATATAAGGAGTTTATTTCTAGTAGATAATTTCTTATTTCTTTTACATATCATTGGGTAAAGGGCTGCAAAGGTTTTATTGACTGAATTTAGGGTTTCAGTGATATGTTTTTTCCAGGTTAGTTTACTATCAAGGGTGATACCGAGGTATTTAATGTTTTTTGTCCAAGGGACGTTTTCACCGAATAGGTGGATATAGGGAGGTCTTTTAGGGTTTCTACGGGAGAAAACGCATGCGGCGCTTTTGGAGGGATTTATACTAATTCGCCATTGTTTGAAAAAAGATTCTAATTCTGAGGCGTGGGCTTGGACGCGTCGTGTTGCGGTTATTTCGCTTACTGAAGTCGACATAACTTCAGTGTCGTCAGCAAATTTGCCTATTTTTGTTTTTTTTGTGCGATGGTTATGAATACTAGGGCGGGGGATATCGCTTAGGTAGATGTTGAAGAGGGCTGGCGAGAGAATAGAGCCTTGAGGGACACCGGCTCTCAGCAATCTCATGGTGGAAAAAATTCCATCTAATTTAATTCTAAATTTACGGTTTTTAAGGAAATTGGCTATGAGTTGAATCATTGACAGGGGGATACCGAGGAGGTACATTTTATAAATGAGACCTCTGTGCCAGACTTTATCGAATGCTTTGCAGACGTCTAGGGAGAGGACTACTGTATGTTGGCGACAATTGAAACCGTCTGTAATTTGTTCGACCACCCGCAGAAGTTGGTGGAGAGTGGAATGGCCCGATCTAAAGCCGTGTTGGAAATCAGGGATGAGTTTAAGTTCGTCGACTATTTTTTTGAGTCTAGAGAGAATAATTTTTTCCAGTATTTTTCCTGCACTGGGAAGGAGGCTGATTGGTCTGTGGTTTTGGGCCTGAAGGGGGTCTTTACCGGGTTTGGGGATGAGAATAACGTCGGCGATTTTGTAGTCTTGTGGGAATAAACGGAGTCTAAGAGACGCGTTGCTGATGGCTGTGAAGGCGCAAATGGCTTTGGTGGGGAGGCATTTTAATATTTTGTTAGAGATTAAGTCGGGACCGGGTGATTTTTTAGTTATTAGTGATTTTATGATTTTAGTTATTTCCTGAGGGGTTGTGAAGGGGATTGGATTTTCGGTCGGGATTTCTGATAAAATTGATGAGACTTTAGATTCTACGGTTAAAACGAATTTAGGGTCGTCGTAGGTCGTGGACGGGGAGAATTGTTCTTCGAGGCTGTCTGCAAACGTCTCGGCTTTGTCTCTGGAGGAGTATACTGTGCCTTTTGGGCCCGTAAGGGGACATATTCTGGTGGGGGGTTTTCTGAGGGATTTCGAGAGCTTCCAGAAGGCTGTTTTATCGTCGTCGAGAGTGGAGATGAAGTCGTGCCACTGCTCGTCTCTGTATTTTTGAAGTTCTACTTTGACCTGGTGTGCGAGGCGGTTCATACGAATACGATCGATCGGGTTTGAGAATCTTTGCCATTCTTTTCGGGCGAAGTTCTTTTCTCTAATTAATTCCTTAAGTTCTGCGGGTAAGTCGGGGCGGAGTTTGTCATTCGCGACTTCGACGGTGGCAAGGTCTACGGCTGATTTTATGTCGTTTGTGAAATTTTTTGTGGCTAAGTTTAGGCTTTCTTCGTTTATTATTGATGTTTGGATTCTTACTGATTCCAGAAGTTTGGGGAGTTTTTGCCATTGAATTTTTTTACGAGTGGATCTATGAGACGGTGTTGAAGGTAGGGAGCCATCGGAGAGAAATAAAAGAACCGGATCGTGGTCTGAGGATAGTTTTTTTATAGTTTGAAGGGTGTAAAGGAGAGGGCAATTTTTCATAACGATAATGTCTATGACGTCCGGGTCATGGTTCGCGTTTTTGGGGAATAAAGTGGGAATGTCGGGGGCGTTAACGATGAGGGATTTTTCGGCGACGTAGTTAGAAAGAAATATTCCCTTTTGATTTGTCTTGCGGCTGTGCCACGATCCGTGCTTTGCATTAAGATCGCCAGCTATTATTGTAGGTAAGGGGCTATCTAGGAGTTTATCGAGGTCCGGGGCAGTTAGTTTTCTTTTGGGGGGGCTATAAGCTGAAATGAGTTTAATTGGACCATTATTTTGAGTGTTGATGACGATACCGGTGGTTTCAATGTTTTCGGACGAGGGACAATTTATAAAACAGTGGTCGATAGAATATTTAACAATGATCGCGGTGCCACCGCCAGAAGTGTGGGTGCGGTCGGTGCGGTAGGTTATGTAGTTCGGAAAATTAATTTTTACACTGGGTTTAAGCCAGCTTTCATTAATGAGGAGGACGTCGAGGTTGAATTCCATCAGGAATTGAAGGATTTCTCCTCGGAAGTCTTTGATTTTTCCGTCTGCATTCCAGTATGCAGCTTGAAGGTTTGACGGTTTTCTAGTTTGTCTAGACATTGCGAAGAATTTACTGGTTGTTGGGGAGATATAAAGATAAAGTAAAAAGAGGCGATTAAGTAGTTATTGTTGTTGATGAATGGAGTTGAGGAGTGTCTGGACGTTTTTGAGGAGATTGGAGTTCATCTCCATGGCGGATTTAAGCTGTGAGGCAGCGTTTGACAGAGCTGTGATTAGTTGGGCTGATAGGGCTTTGGGCTGTGGTGGGGGATCGATGGGTGAGGTATTAGAGGGGGACATGGGTGGGGGCATGGGCGGGAAATTTGCGGTGGTGACGGGCGGGGGTGAGAGGGGTGAGGTTTGGGATGCGGGAGTGTTGGATTGAGTTGGAGGTTGGGCATTATTTGTAGTGGAAGGCCGTTCTAGGCGGTATTGTTGGGAGACTTGGGGGTTGAAGTTGGTGAAGTTTGGGTGAGGCCAGGCGTTTGGTTTTCGGATCGGGTATTGCATGAGGGGGCGGATGTTTTGGGGGTTCA
This sequence comes from Halesus radiatus, assembly GCA_022606495.2. NCBI lineage: Eukaryota > Metazoa > Arthropoda > Insecta > Trichoptera > Limnephilidae > Halesus > Halesus radiatus. The sequence goes on along the minus strand of JAHDVE020000494.1, from coordinate 3,508 downwards.
CGTGTCGGAACCTGTTTGAGAAGCGGGGAGCAGGGCGTTCGGGGCAGCCTTTGTAGTTAGCCGGGTGGGGCCCTTTGCAAAGAGCGCATGTGGCAGGGGTTGTGGGGAGTTTTGTACAAGAACTGGTCGGATGATTTTCGCCGCATTTGACGCAACGAGGGGTTGCGTTGCAGCATGATGAGGAATGTCCATGGTTTTGGCATCGGTAGCATTGGCCTACCGATAGTCGTCTCCGTTGGGGTTCGACGGAAATCTTCAGGTGGAGGACCTGTGTCAGATCCGTGAAAATTTTCTTGGCGGCCTCGTTTCTCGTTAGGGTCACCAACATGAGAGGTATTTCGCGGCGATTTGGGCCCGTCCGCATGCGGTGGACGGAGAGGACAGGGTAGGTTAGGCCGAGGACATCGCTGATCTCCTGGCTAGTGATCTGCTCTGGGATTCCTCTGAGGACAACCCTGAGAGGTTTGACTTCGTTTAATTTGTACGAATGATGATCTATGTTTTTTTCAATGAGGATTTTAGTGATTCGGTGGTGATCGCGAGGGGTTTTCGGGTGGATATTTATGTTTTTATTTTGGTTTTTGGCAAAGAAGTCGATGCCTTTGTCAGCCAGTGATTTCTCTAGGGTGGCCCACCCGTTTTTAGAGTGGAGCACGACTGGGGGTACTTTTATGGTAGGTCTCCTGGACTTTATTATTAAGAATTTAATCAGCTATATAAATACTTGAAAAAATACGCACTTCACAGAACGTGTCGAGCGAGCGTTAAAAAAACACTAACAATTGATAAAGAGCAAAATTTCTCCTAGATGTTATTGTATGGGTTCGTGACGTGTGAATGTATTAAGTTACAACAGAAAATTTGTCAAAAACACTACGCTCAACAATGACTGCGTACGGCGCGGTTCTATGTTCTTAAGTTTCAACATCAAACTTTTGACGCGTCCCTTTCTAACTTCCTATAAAATGACCAAATTGCATCATGCGATTTGGGGTTAACTTTGCGCTCTGAATTTTTATTTGGAGGGATCGTGCTAGATTTTCGAAGCTAGGCCTGAAGTGTTATGAAATTACTCATAGGAGAGTCAAAATTGTCGTTCTTATTTAATTCTAAATCTTTTAAAATAAACATAATTTTGTTGAAAACGCGGGTGAGGGCATGTCTAGACTCGCCCCTGTTCTGTGGTCAGATGTCCAATTCTATTCGAAATATGTTTTACGAGGTGTGTGACCTTCTCCCGCTCTTGTCCCAGTTTGGGGTCGCGCGAGGATTCTACATTGGAGAGATAACATCTCATTATTCACAGCTTTTGCGAGCTTCGCACATAACCCGTCCTGAAAGTGTTGTGTGAAATAAACGATTTTTCATAATAAACAATGCGTACATTGTCTCGCAACATGCCTTAAAGGAGGGTTATTATTCATGGCCGCATTCACCAATCAGAATTGAATGAACGCTAAGTTAAGTAAAATATTACATTTGCTTACATCAAAATCTATAAAAAAGAGAGAATACACGACATATTTAATAAAACTTAATATCTCGATCTGGATAAAATCAAAAAGAACATATTAAAATCAATAGAACCAAATCAAACATAACAACATTTACATTAAATATGAATTATTTGTTTTCAATATTTATCTCTTTTACAATATTTTAATTTTATTATTAAAACGCAATTGTATAACTATTTCACAATAATACTATGTCATAAATACATGAACACCTCAGTACTCAGTACGGGTTCTCCTAGTGAGGCGTTCACGATACGCTATTATGTGTTAATAATTTACAGTTATCATTCTATATAATATTTTATTATATTATAAAAATTGTCTGGAAATAAATAGAAAAATATAGCTAAATAAATTAAATTAAATATAAAGAAGAGTGTTCTGTTGTTTGTTTGTTTTTGACAAATCTACAGTTTTATTCCGAGCTTGATCATTTTACAAAATTGATCTTCAAAACAAGAGAGAGTTCACTGTCCACATAAGTTTTCGAAAAATCACCCCCATAATAAATCCCACCCTTTAATGCAGAATTTTTGGTACTTCTTGATGAAATTTTGCACACTTGACCTTCCAAACAAGACGAAGGTCGCTGTCTACATAAAATTTCGAAAAACCACTCCCATTAAAGTAGAGGTAGGGTTAGTGGATAGGGGTTGGGGTAGTGGTAGGGGTAGGGGTAGGGGAAACACGTCATCACATCCTCAAAAATTTACTTCAAACTCCGGGTAACGCCGGGTACTTCAGCTAGTAATAAATAGAATGAGAATATCCATAAAAATAATTGCTAGAATCGAATCCGCTGCCTTCTGAATCCAAGTCAGATGCTTTGACCGATACACTATCCAAATAACCATCCAAGAGTTACTATGTTAACCTTTTCCATCACCTTTACATCGGCTTTGCGGTACTTTCGGATCTCCGTATTAGTAATACCTACCTCTTATATTGCCAACGGTTTTTTTAAAGTATTCAACCGTCACCCTAAAATAAACAATATTGCTTAATACATTTAAATCTATGGACTCGTTTCTGAATTATCTTAGAAACGTAAAATAAACTAAAGAAACCTTAATATTCTTTAATCTCTTTGGATTTAAAACCCACCTACAGATTTGAGCGGTGCCGCAGCTAAATCAATATTTGTATTGTCTACTTCGTCGTACAATACAACCCACGTAAAACCTTCCGAGGAAATAAAATCCGCTTTTCCGAAGAGGCTTTCACGGGACCGTGTGGCCTAATGGATAAGGCGTCGGACTTCGAATCCGAAGATTGCAGGTTCGAGTCCTGTCACGGTCGAAAACATATATTTTGAATACTTTTTATGCATTTGACATGACATTTACACAGCTGTGGGAGTTATTAAAATCGTCGAAAAGACCGAGTGTTTTGTAAAAGTACATCTCACAAGGTGCCGAAATTTGAGAGAACCCTCCAATCAGCCATTTTTTATAACATGGCGTTTTACATGATACTTTTTTGGTACAGATTCCATATAGCTCGTCTTTCTAAAAGAATTTGGTATGGAAAATAGGATATGTTCTATTTTTGCTCAGGGCAAATACATACTAGAAGTGCCCTTCCGAATAGATTCAATTGAAGCCTTTGGCTTAGTACCTTTTGGTTCTAGCCCCAAGAGAGCCGATGAAAATACAGCAATAACAGAGCTCTGTCTCTCTTTCATTGCCATTCAATTTGATCGAAATGAAATGATGTTTTTTTATTAGAAATTTGAGGCTCGAATGGACAGAATTTTGGATCGCGAAACACGCCCAAATCGCTTTTCTTGTGTTCTTTATTTCATATATTTTTGATACCCATTTTCATCCAGTTTTGCGCGCAATATTTGAAAATTGTAATTGTTTTACGTAACTATTAGTTTACGTATTAGGTGGAAATGTTGCGTGTTTAATTCGGAACATGTGAAAAATATCGTTAAAAAGATTATAGGTAAACTAGACTGTGTTTAATGATAGTGAACGCGTGTTTCT
>JAHDVE020000493.1:0-23688 GCA_022606495.2 Halesus radiatus | reverse complement strand
AAAATCAGAGTTGCTCATTAATCGGCCTCAATATCTTAAATGTCATCTTCTCCTCCACATTCCTCTGGCAATATTCCAGCAATCACTGCTATGGTGACAAAAAACGCAACAAGGTAGTCTTGCATATAGATAGTCTAATATATGTATTCGATATGATTTTATGTATTTATCCTTTTTTTAAATCTATATTTTTTTATGGAAAATTATTATATTAAATATTGTTTATTAAAGGGTTTTTAAAAACCTCTCGAATAGCAAAAAAACAAAAAAACAAAAAACAAAGGTATTTAAATAGTCTATGCATAATTCTTTTTTAGAACATCTCAAAAACGATAATAATATTTAAGCAATAGAGTTTTCGAACCATTAGCCAACATAATTGGAATCATATGACACAAATTAAAAAAAAAAAACTCTTTAATTATCATCACAGTTTTTTCCATATAGATTACAAGTCCGAGGATCCGAAAAAGCATGCTTATATATTTGTTTTTTTAGTTTTCGAGACTTTGGTTCAATTTTCCCTAATAGTTCAAAAATCACTTCATTAAAATAATAAGTATATTTATTTATTCATTTTATCTAATTTATATAAATTGATAGATACTTCTCTCTAAATGAATATATATATAATAATATTATTTTTCAATCAATTAAACTAAACATAAATATTAAAAAAAATAGGAATTAATAAGTGATATACATTTTATCATTACAAAGTATAATATTGCAAAGACTATAAGCATAATGAACAAATATATTAACCTCACACCTCAGGAAAAAGCCAAGCTCGAAGACGAAAAACAGCTCTATGTGCTTCTCAGGCTCATCAACCTTGTCGAGCAGTATCACAACTACGATAAAATTTCGTCCACCGACTACCGGAATTAAATGCCCAAACTACTCTAAAAGTACAATCGATTCGCGCAGATCATTCCCAACTTCAAAATGGACCATTTTCTCAAAGAACACGACATCGGCGAGCATGAAGTCACGTGGGCCAAGATTGCACTTGAAAGGGGACTTGGGGGAGAGGTAATGATTGCATTGATTATTTATATATTAAATGTACGATTGATAATCTTGGTATCGATATTTTGAGAGGCTATTGTTGGCCTCGAATGGTAGGAGAACAAAAAGAAGGAGACATTCTTGTTTATGCAGGCAACAGCCAAGTTCATTGAAACTAAAGACAAACTTGATATGGTTGCAGATCGTCCCGTCATTGGAGAGTTGAAGACTGTAGTGGAAGAATTATTGTTAATATTGAAGATCATCCACTCTAAAGCAGGTGTATAGTTCAGTCAGAAATACGAGCAACTTAATCGAATGTATAAGAGAAACAATTTAAAAAATGCATATATAAATCGATATATAAATTATTATATTTTTTAAAATATATCTATAATTATTATAGATTCGAAACAAGCCTCAATAACCGAAACCTCAGCGAGACACTCAGTAGTGGGGAGTACAGCGAGTTGAAATCTACAGTCGACAGCATGTATAAGTTTTTGGAATTCGCAATGAAGAATTGAGATTGTATCATCCAAAGTTATTTTTTATAAGACGATGTCTATGATTACATGAGTTTCTGTAAATAAATTATTTAAAAAATATAATATTTCAGTAAAAAAATAAAAAATAAACATGAGGTTTTAAGTTAATAAAATGAATCGATGTGGTTTATGACTTCAACCTTATTGATACAAATAATGAATATTAAATGCACAATACACCTATCTATCTATTTATTAACTTCAATGCCATTTGGCTGGAGGATAGTCATAGTCTAGCAAACAAAGAACAAGCAAACATAGATATATCTTTATTATTATTATCTGTAATTTTTCAATGAGTATAGTTTCCCTATTCAATAATTATGTCAATGACTTGCCATTATGTGCATATTTTATAGTTAATATTAGATAAATAGAGCTCCCGCAGTTTATAAATATCTTTATTTCAAATCCATATTATTTATATTTTTTTGATTAATTTATCGTATTACATTTTTTGTTATTATTATTCTCTCATCTTATTTTTCTTCACGCTGAATTTTTCTGTGTCCAAAAATTAACAGCTAAACTAGATAAGTAAAATTGATTTATATCAACAAAATATAACTAAATGCATCACAGGACAATCTCACCCCCATATTTCTATCAATACTTAGTGTATTCTGCTGATTTACAGTAGTTGATCTAGCTATCTAGCTATACATATTTATTTTATTAGTAATACATAATTACTATACGTGTGGAAATAAAAATATAAAATATATCCATAGCTATCAACATATAAGTCTGAAAATTAAATATTTGAAATCTATTTTTTTATCGGTTAAGGAAAACCTTATCTCGCCGAATTTATTATTTTAGTGACTATATATATATATTTTTCCCCCATCATTTTATATGAAGAATTTAATTAACAAAAAATAAAAATAAAATAAACAACCAAATTTTAAAAAACAAATAGACAACTTTTAGAGAACCCTTTAAACACTCATTTTTTACCCTAGTCTATGAACAGCCACCAATGTCGCACCCCCCTTAGATTCACGAAATGTGATATGAGCCAGATTGGAAGGCTGAGGGAGTTTCTGAAACCAGCTACTTACAATCGAGTCACTAAATAATTGCATATACTGGATGATTCCGAAGTTACTACCACCTTGAATGGATTCGGAGGCACTGCCTGTGTTCGAGAATGATACTTGTGGCACTCTTTTGAATATATCAATTTATATTTTGTATTTTTCTAATTGTTTATTATTTTACAGAAGAAACTTAGTATTTTACACCTAAATTATGTTATGTATTTTTTATTTGACTATATTTCAAAAATAATTGGAGTAAAAAAAATCAACACTTAACTGAACAATATCTGCGTTCAGTTTTTATAGAAAGTGTTAGACTAAGTGGAATTTACAAGCTACGTCCACTTCAACCTAAAAATATGAACAAGATGATAAAAATTGGGAAACCTGTGTCATATATTATTTGTAGATATTTATATATATTTCATATGAATATATTTGCATCTTTAGACATTGAATGATTATTTATATTTTAAGAATCTAACAGATCATTTTACTATATAAATTAAGAAAGATGGGGAGTTTTTACTAAAAATATAATTTATAGAAATACTACTTATTGGAATAGCATAACCTAATAAAATACATCAACCTCATATGAATATTGCGTCATTCCTTGATATCATATGCTCAATCCAGAGATATATATCCATAGATATAAATATATACGTCAGATTCGTTTGTTATAAAGAAATATTAAACATAAAAAAAAAGTTAGTTACGTTCACCAAAGAAAAAACAACCCCCCACACATATTTATAATACCTTCAAAAAATATATATATATATATTTTCGCTCATATGACAACTCAAGACAACAAAGTATACAGGGTATATGCTGATGGAGTGTTCGATTGCTTTCACATTGGCCATGCTAACTTGCTCAAACAAGCAAAGAACTGTTTGCCAGGCAAGAAAGTCCACCTGATCGCAGGAGTCTGCACACAAGAGGATGTCGAAAAGCACAAAGGTACATTACATTTCTCAATGCAAACATTACATACGTAATTGTTTATATAGGGTCGTGCATTAACACATAGAAGTAGAGATTCGACATGGTCGCAGCATGTTCATGGGCAGACGAAGTAATCCCAGGTCCTTGGATTATCGATGAGAGTAAACATATTCCAAAAAATATCTATATATATTTTATGTACTATTCATTTTTTCTCTCTAAATTATATTTGGAACTAGAATTCTTGAATGACCACAATATCGACTATGTTGCCCATGATGACATACCATACGGCACAGCTGGAATCGATGATGCCTACGCAACTTGCAAAAAGCTGGGCAAGTTTATTCCCACCAAGAGAACAGAGGGGATCTCGACCAGCGATGTGGTGACTCGAATAATCGCAGACAGATAAAAATACATGAAGAGAAACCTGAAGCGAGGAGTGAGTCGACAGGATCTCAACATGGGTTTAATCGAATACTGGTATCTGCAACTGAAATGGAAACTATGTCCCACAAGACAATCCAAACCAAAGTCAGAATGATTTTCGACATATATATATGATTAAACGTGGATACATAAAAATCTAAGTCTATTAAAAAAAACAGATATATAATTATTAATAAGAAAATATGATAATATTGTGGGAAAAATACTTTTTGCGTATTTATTTATATTGTTAAATATATAATATTGTTAAATATAAAATATATTTAATATTTAAACATCAAAATAATTAATAATTGACTGGCTGGAATCATTTATGCCTATATTGATGGGAAATGCGAAATGGATTATGACATTAAGATTGGAGAAAAATCACATTATTATTTCCAAAGTTTCAAAAACTAAACAATTAACAAAAATAATAAATAAAAAATATAGCGATTGTGTGTGTTTTTTTGTATTTATTGTGTTTTAAAAATGGAGTTTTTGCCGCAATTAATTGGCAATATTTTAATATTTGATTTAAAAAATAATAATAATATGTGAAATAGCAGTAACAATAAAAAAAATTCGTGTAAAAATAATATTTAAAGTCAGTCTCCCCTGTTAAAACATGATTTAAAGACTAGAATAATAATTAAAATACTATGGATATAGCATCCCCCCTGTGCTCAGTAGCCAAGAACGTTTATCGTAAATTTTCCAAAAAAATATTTATCATTGAAAATACCGATCTTTACCTTATGTTTTAAATAATAAATTTAGTCTGGAAAAATGGCATCGCGCAAATTATCAGATTTATTGCCTGGTGTTCTACATCGTTTACTTCGATAAAACCGGTATTGCACATTCCACTTACCTGAAGGACTCAGATTTTCAAGGTATATACATCACTATTTTTTCAACTGTTACTTAATATAATTTTTGGATTTTTTTAAATTAATGCCTAAAAGATATTATGACAAAAGCCAAAAATAACTAAACTAAAGTGATCTCCTGGAGGTTCACTTCTGTCGACACTAGATCGGAATCGACAGAAAACATACTGACTCACATCGCCAAAAGTGACTTAGAACTCAATAGACTTGCTCCCTGGGTTCGAAGGGTTGACCCAAATGCTCCGAGACTGCTTCCAGCAGGTTCAATACACATGAAACAAAAACAAATCCAAAACCCGACCTCAAAGTCTAATCTCAATTCCAAAATCAGACCATTGGCCATGAAATAATAATAATAAAAATTATCAGTCACGACCCATCGGACAAAAAAAATGGAAAAAATAAATAGTAAACTCGATCAGACCACAGCCGATTAAAAACGAGAGTTACGCCCTGTGCAGAAAAAACCAACTTCCCAACCGCTAATCACTGAAGAAAGCAAAACAAATAAATCATCGATACAGTCCAAAAAATAATAAGTCTCTTCCTAGGATGAAGACAACTATTTCAAGCAGAAAGGAAAAAAGACTTCGATAATGAAGCTGGAAGAAGGGATGTGCACGATGGAGATCGAGGAAGTGAAGCTTCCTGTTCAATCTACTCCAGATTTGATGGTCTGTGAAGATTCGGACAGCTCCATCAACCTAGACGATGTAAGACGAATGGCAGAACAGTTAAAGGCGGAATCCATTGAAGCCCCCCGTGTCAGAAACGAGAACTTGTTTAAAAAACCAATGACAGGAGTCGCTGTGAAACCCCAGGTTGCGATGCCAGGAAACAAGCCTCATATTAAAGGCCAAAGTGTGATTAGTTTTGGATCCAAAAAACAATGCTGATTTCTTTTTTTTATATCTTCAGATAGATTTAGCTAGTTTATTATTAATTATAAGATTTTGAGGATTCATTTGTTTTTTTTTGAAGATAGAAGATATACATATATATATATGTACGAATTATTATAAATATTTATTGGGGGAGTAAATTTATCAAGAATAGTCAGCTTCAAAGATGTTGTAAGTATTTTACATCATCTCTTGCATCACTGGAGTTTGTGGAACACTATTTAACTTCTCCAGCATCTCCTGAACGCAACCTTTGAACTGTGCGCTAGGCATTCTCTCCCAGCTTACCACCATTATTTCAACTAATCTGCAACACAGTTGCAATAGACTGAAATTCAAATCAGAGCTTCCATCCAGTGCATTATATCCCTTGAGCATCTCCTAAAAACTTTATTCGAGAGCCTCACAGCCGTCCTCAGCCTCGATTCTTTTGAGTGCATGCTCTACCGCTAAAACGCTCTTAATCATCTCGAGACTCCTTATGCGGAATTTCTCTTCTGTGATTTCGTAGAAGGCCTTACAGACATTCGAGAGCAAGTAGAAGAGGTTGATCAGTTTGCATATTTCCTCTTGGTGTTTATCCCACTTTAGGTTGCCAAATATCGACACCACAACCGCCATCGCTTTAATCTTTTCTTTAGGGGAAGTAGTTGTAGTCAAAACCTGGACGATGAGCTCTCCGAGTCTTTCCTTGAGCAAATATCTCTTTAGATCTCCACAACACCTTTTCATGATTTCTTAGAGTAGATTTAGCAAAGGAAGCAAAATTTGTCCTTTGTCCTATAAAGAAATGTCTTCGTTATGCGACAGATCTTTGTCTATGTCTTTTTTATCCTAATACTCGTCATAATTATATAAGCTGAATTGATTTCCGTTGGCTTTGCTGGCAAGTAAGATATGGATATCGATGATCTCTTTCAATATGTTCGACATGTCTATGTTGGCCAAAAACTTAACTTCGGAGTTTTTGAGGAGCACCTCGAAGGTTGATATTGCTACCTTTTGTATATCGATATTAAAGTTGTTTTGGATGATCATCGATAGTATTGATAGGTAACGAAGCATATCAATTTTAGATAATCCTTCTTCCATATTGGTTATCCCAATATCCAAACCATTCGAGAAGCACATGTTCATGTAGAATTCACCTATGTTGAGCTTTGCTTGGTCTGACACAGGCTTGTCTTCTAAAGCGATCTAGATGTCTTCAAGAACCCCACTTTTTAAGATTGCTATGGCCACGTCTGGTTCGTCAGAGGCAGAAATATTGATCAATATTGATACAGCAGCTTCCATTGTTTCCGCATCTGACAGACATTGTTTAACGAGTTACAACATCTTTTAGAGTTGATCTCTGGACCACGCCTGCCACTCGTAGACAATGGGTATTATTACTTTGAGTCGAAGAAATGTCAGTTATTGGTGACTATTCCGATCATTATTGTGATAAGGATTGGCGGGAATAATAGGGAAGGAAAGTACATAATCAACAAAGGAAGACATATAATGTTTGTATTCCTCCAGGAGAGGTTCTGCTAATAGTTCGGAGAGTACCTGCAGAAACTGGCAAACTGACTTATTTTCGATGCCCTGACACATTTGCATGTGGAGTTTTGGGAGGTTGAGGTTTGGAAAGGCCAATTGCTCGAAGTTTGTTTGAATAAGTAATTTTCTGATATTTTTCGTGATCTTTTGCCTCGCCTATTTTCGAATTTATAAATGCTGTTTCTCTCTTCGGTTGATCAGCCTCATTTGATAGTCATTTTAGAGCTCCATTCAAATGATTTTTTTCTTTCAGTTTTTTATTTTATTATTATTTTTTTTTTGATTTTTGCTAATATATGTGTGTTGTTTTTTTTCTCGAGATATATAAAAATAAGGATATAAAAAAATATATATACATACATACATATGATTTTTTGAATATTGGTTTTAAATTATTTTTAAACAATAACTTGAGACAATTATTATTATTTTTGTTTAAAAAATCAAGATCAGAATTATAGGAAAAAAGGCAAACAAAAAAAAACAATAATCTAATTATCTGGCTGAATTTCAGACATCTATCTATAGGCAAAAATGTCTTATTCCCCTAAATATAGAAAAAGTCAAGAAAAACCATAATTAATATAAATTTAGAACTTTCTGCTGTCAAAAATTGCATTAATCTGCCATACATATCATCGTCTTTTGGTTCTTCTTCTAATAGGTCTTGAATGTTTAACAATTGTAAAGACCGGCTTCTTATTTGTTATGAGTATTTATACGTCTTCTTTAGAAAAATTTAAACCGCCAACTGATTTCCTCAAATCTTCAGAATTCACTCCATTTTTCTATTTCTCGGCTTCAGGGGTGCTAGAAGTCTGCGTAAAATTATTAAACTGAGAATATATTTCTTTCATCCTATTTTGTTGTCTCAGAAAATGTTGAGCTCCGTAGTCATGTTACTGTCCCCAGAGACTTCCCTCAGAATCGTCATCTTCGTCATCGTCATCGTCGACCTTGAGTAATTATGCCAGAGAGGAAAAGTAGTTGTTATAGCGAGACCGATTTTTAATATCAGTGATGATGGACTGGTAAGCATCATGGATTTGCACAAAATCGAAGTCCTTACGAGGAGCCACAGAAGAGGAGGGAGTGTTGCGTCGGTCCGGGTGGTAGATCATTGCGAGTTTTTTGTAGGCCTACTTGGCTTGTTTGAGAGTGCATTCCGGCGGCACTCCTAAGATTTAATAATGATTGGAAGTTGCCATACAACGAAATACTATTTCCGTTTCGATATTCGATTGAAAATTGATATAATTAGATATCTGTTAAAAAGATGTTCCTATGGACTTCTTGTTGAGAATATATATAAACAATGCTGCAGTAGTTGTCTTTTGTTTCGATAGATAATGTATGTATATTTTTTTTTAATGATTAATTATTATTTTTGGTTAGGATAAAATAATGTATTTTCCGCTATCGACCTGATAAACATTCTAGAATTCGATGTTTGTCTTTGAATTAGTTTGTATTTATATTTATATATATCAATTATTTTACTAAAATTTATATAAAAATAACTAACTCTACATATTTTAAAACTATTTTTGTATATGATTTTTATTTATGAGACATAATACACTAAGTCAATATAAAATATTTTTCTAAAAATATATCGAGATATTATTTTTTCATGTGGCATTTATTTGCGAAATTCAGGTGTCGTTAGGATTTAGGCCCATTATTTTCACAACTATGCTGTTGCGTTATTCTAGTTCTGTTTCTCTTCTGGTTTTTCTTACCTACAACTTGATAAGATCTGTTAAATACAAAATAAACAAAAATAAACAAAAAAATAAACACGACATAATTTGACTATAAACAGTATACTGTCTTTAAAAAATAAAGACATAAAAAATAATGAAAAATGATAGATTTCTATTAGATGGTTTTTTATTTACCTCTTCCTTGTTGTCTTTAATAGCCCAGTAACCTGTTGTCTCACTGTATTACGATAGTCCTAGATAGGCAGTGACGTAGGGTGATAAAGCAACTAAACATAAAGTCCCGAGTGAAAAACCTAAAACGTTCAACCCCCAAATCAGTGGTGCCAATCCATACTAACCACTGATATTGATTTTCTTCCAAAGCGGGTTCAGGAAGATAGCAACTGGAATCGCTGAGACTAGCAATGTCACGAGCACATAGGCAGTAAACTTTCCACTACACCTTTGATAGGCAAGTCGCTTTACATACCCCTTCCCGTCTTGGGCGAGACTCAGAGACAAGTAGATGATTGGCGTGACCACCCCGATCGCCATGTCCTCATAACATTTTAAGAAGAAGCTCACGTCAAATTTATCCTTTCCTTTACACCTAGCTATGCCATTCATTGTCGTCGTCCAATCATTTTGTATGCTTTGCGGATTATATTTCGGCAAGAAAGTGACAAGATTCTCGAAGGCCGCCAGAACGAAGAAAAATATTAAAGACCAAGCAATATTTTGGACGTTCTTCTTCTCTCTCATAAACCTGGCTGCCAAGGAATACATCCATCGTTCAATGAACATGTAGTAGGACAGAGTGGAATAGATCCCGATCATGAACCCATTCAGCACTTGGTTGAGTGAGTGCATACCCAGATAGACTCGGGAAAACATTACTACCATTTGCAGTAGGAATGCCAACAAGTACAATATGGCTCTATACTTGTGGGCGAATACGAACTTACGACTGGAAAATCTTACCAAGAAATCTAACAGCACTATACCCAAGCTTGAATGGCCACTAGGATTTCCATATTCAGTGTAGCATGTCCACTAAAGCATTTGGATGTTTGTGCTGACCCAATACGGACGTGGTTGTCTATTTAGTAAAAAATATAATTAAAAATTTTTAGTAGAGTATCATATTGCTTTTTTTGTTATGGTTGTATATTTTTTTACTGTAAAAACATCTTTAAGGCAGAAATGATAAAACTGAGAAAGGTGAACCAAGCCAGAAAGATGAGTACTTCAAGTTTGCGACAAGTGATCAGGTAGATTATTATAATATAACCTGCACAAATAACAGGGTTGAACAAGTTGGAGATGATGTTCATAAATATGTTGAGAGCAGGGGTCTGGATCTTCTGCTGCATGATTGGGACTTCAGTGAGGTTGAAATCGTATACTGTTTGGTTGGATGTGATGTTGAGCACGAAGCCAGTCACGAAAAAGGCGGTGGCGATACAGAAAAAGATTTGTTTATGCAAATGTTTTTTCATCTTCTACTTATTTTATCTTGATACTGATACTTGGATTCCTCAGGAATTAAGGGGGGGATATAATATATTAGTATATAATATAAAAGATATCTGCACATATATATGTATATATATATATGTATATATATATGTATATATATTTTTTCTTTAGTATTATCTACAAATATTGACTTAAAAAAATGTCTCGCGAGTCATAGTAGTATTTTAAAATTAATGTTTTCATGATTTTTTTTTTTTTTTTTAAATTCGTGTCTTCTGAATAATTTAGGCAGATCTAGTATACTATTGGTAAAAAACTATTTTTAAAAAATAAGTATATATGTATACATTATCTTACTGCTCAAAAAATCTCATCAAACTAGTTTAATTTTCCCACTTTCAAAGTAAGAATTCATAAGTGTCTATCTAAATTATTATATTATTTAAAAAACAAATATATACATAAAAAAATATACAGTCAATTTAAACAAAATAAATATATTTTTTCGATCCTGAACAGAGTAAATAAAAATAAAAACCAACCAATGGAGGAGCTTCAAAGCTAATGCTAAAACTGCAAAAAGTTATTCCCTGAATCGAAAGTTGATTTACACAATGCCTACTGTCGACGGCATTTTAGAAAATGTGAAAAGTGCGATCAAATGGTAGACGCAAACCACTTGCAAGAACACATCGAAGAGTTTCACGTTAGCCAGAAGTGTCCACACTGCAATTTAGAATTTGGACAAAACTAAATATTCTCGCATAAAGACAGATGCTAGTTCAAGCCCAATATATGTGATTTCTGCGAGCAGTCCGTTCCAGTCACCCAATATCAAGAACACTACGAGGAATGTGGCAGCAGGACGAAGAAGTGCGAGAAGTGCGAAGCAGCCATACTGTATCGGAACTATGATGTGCATATAGTCACCTGTGAAGGAAAACTAACACCAAACCAACTCAGTTACGCAGCCTATATCGCTAAAGAGCGACAGAAGAGGAACTTGCCACCCAAGCCAGTTGTGATGACCACGAGACTTGGAACGACCTCTCAGCCTGTACACACTAAAATTTAGGCTGTGAGAGTGGCCAACTCACAGGCGAAACCAGAAGAAAAGACAACCATTGTCAAGCATTAGATAAAGGGTTTGGAAAGTCAGACAATCGAACCGAGAAGAGAGTATCCTGACTCAGATTTAGATTTAGAAGAGTATTACGATATTGATCACGAGGACGATGAGGACTATATCTATCCGTCTCGTTTTCCTCGGACAAACCAGACTACGATTACTAACCAACCCACAACATTCGTAAGGCCACCACAGACAGCAACTACTGGTTTTGAAGATGAAGATATTGAACTGCAGAAAGCTTTGATGGAGAGTCAAGGATTTAAATTTTGATGTAGAGCATTTACAATTTTAACTATAAATAAAACACTTCCTTAAAAAAATAAAAACTAAACATCTCAAGAAAATATGAAAAAAAAACATGCAATTGATTGAAAAGCTTAAGAGGCGAGTATTTTTCAAATTTTAATTCAATCAGTGGATCATTTGGTCCCAATTTTTTTCTGAAAAACTTCTACAACATTTAACTAATAAAATGTATGATCTAAACAAAATAATATGTATTTCTATATAGATAGATATATCAATTCCTATTGAAGAATATTTTTATTATTGCCTTGAGGAACATTTTATTGTTTCAGTGAAAAAATATTTGCTAAATTTTATAGACATAAATAAAAAACAAATTAATCAGCAGAACCTTCTAAATGATTATGATTAGGGTTTATACTAAACTATAATATATATTATCATGCAAAAAAACATCTGAGTTAATATATATATATGGTCATTTGTTTAAAAATCTATAATTAATAAAACAATAGAAAAAAATACCCTAATTATTTATGGAAAACAAGACATAATTAAGAATATGTATTTCTGGAATTCGGGCTCACTTCAAGAAGAACTTTCGGCTGATCTCCAAAATGGTACGAACTATCCCCTATTTCTATATCAACGATAAGCTTAGGATCCTTACATAATCATTACCGCCGAAGGTGTCGAGAAGACCACGACTATCTGTCAAAGTAATTTATTATTACTAATATTCTAACAAATACAAACATATATATATAAGGTATATTTTTTATTTTTCTTGCTGTTGATATAGGATTCCTTTTTAAAAAAATTGATTATTTACTATTTATGCCCAATTTTATTGTCCAGTTTCATCTTGCAAAAACTAAACAGTTCTGCTGGATGAAAGTGAACTGTCTAGTATTTGGATGGGTTTAAAAATAAACATATACCGATGTGTTTACAGAAAAATAACGAAATTTAATATAAATCATTCTATCATATTTTATCAAATTAGAAGTAATTAAAATATAATATATTTAAAAAAAAAAACATACATCATTAAAACTTTATTTTTTTTTAATCCTTTCAAGTTTAGATGGTGGACAAACTCCTTGTTGGAACGATAAAATCACATTTCAGATATTCCCACACTCCAGAATATTCATCAAAGCCTACGACTCTGGGGGAATCCTCTCATAATAACAGTTGATCGGGAAAGGAGTCATAAAAAATGTAAATGATGCCAGTCCCGATGGCTCGATCAAACTAATCCTATTCAAGGAAGAAACAGCATAACTTTTCTATAAAATCGAATGTACTTAAGTTGCACCCAGAAAATCAATTACTTTTGCTAACATGAAACTGGACATCCATAAGCCGAACGTTTTAGAAGAGGATATGATCTATTTTGGATGCAGAGTCGACAATGAAACCAGGTTTAGCGAACAGACTTCCAACATTTTAAATAAATGTACGTGGTTCCAGCCAGTCCGCATATTATTCTCGCTGGACTCCCACGCGAATGAAAACTAATAGTCTGATAATAATACTCCCGAAGAAAAGAGTTTAGAAATATTCTTCACTAACAACCACATATCTCCATCGCCCCATTCAATCTCAATTAGGCACAACTTTAGGGTATCTGAGTTTGAATTGATCGAGGGCAAGAAATCAGTGCGAGTATTTGACTCTAAATACTAGTTTTGTGGGCATCTGTCCTTTGATTACTCGACTGAGAATCTAGTGACTGCGGAACAGTCCATATGTAACCTGAAGAAAGCGACCGAAGCAGCTAAATATATTAATAACATAGAGATACAGAATTTAGCAACTGAAATTCTGAAGACAGGATACAATTTTTATGTAAAAGTTAGTCTTGGGCGAAACTCTCGCCAGACAAACACCGTTAAAAGTAATAATTTGTTCAAAAGATAGGTTATACTTATTAAAAAAATATTACAAAATATTAGGCAGTACAAAATATACGAAATATGATATTTAATCGACGATGAGTGCGGACTCAACCGATAACAACATCTACTTCAGCGTATTCAGCACCTCCTTAATTGGCTAGGATCGACTTTTCGCAAAAACCTCAATTTTTATTAATAATTTGAAGAAAAAAAATGTCCTGGTCTTAATTGACGAAAATAACTGCGGCGTCGGCTTTCTCTGTTTCGACTCTTTCCAGGAAAAAGTGCTTCTCCGCAAGATCAAGATACAGTCGATAAAAGGAATGTTCTATTCCTCAAAAGTGAGTCCGTTTATCTAAATCGAGGCCGGAAACTACTTTCACGTGCTCAGTTCCTTCCGCCGCTCAGGCAACGATATTGTATTTAAGAAAGAGCTAGAAGTTCTATTCGAAAAGGAAGATGATATCGTTTTTAAGTGTTACGACCGCCAGAAAGTCAGCAACTCCTTTCTTGGCAGGGCAAGCATCAACGCCAAAGACATACGACAGACCCAAGGCAGGCTGGTGGTCAAGCTCAAGATCGACGAGGAGACCCATATTCAAGGCCATCTCGAAATATTTTATGATTCTGACGGTTCTGGAGGAACCCATGAGGAAGAGCAATCGAGCAAAAGCATTATCTCCGACAGGATTGGCTCCAATAGTAACAAATGCAGTGTTATGGTGGCGACTCTTAAAGTGTCCAGCCGAGGATCTCTCCCTACCGAAAAGATCACAAATGGTGGAATCTTACTTTCAGATACAATAGCTTAAGATAAAATAGAAATGTTAGCGGCATAGAAGGTGTACACTGTTAATGTTATCGAACCAGAAATCGATTTAGATAAGGGAGAAGCAACAGCGAAACCTTTGGAAGAACACCATAAAATTCAACAATGTCTTCCTCCAGATAAAATCGATTGCTACTTGGCTGATCCTTCGGTATCAGCAAGATCTTCGATAAACAACATTTCGAGCGTTTCCAAGGTTTCAGGAGGCACGAACAAGACTAGTAGGAGCAGTTGTAAAAGTTACAAAATCAACATTAAAGAAAAAGATTAGAATACAAATCTTGTAGAGAAAACAGAGGAAAAGAAATAGGAAGCGATTGGAATGCCGATTATGGAGGAGGGACACGACCAAAAAGAGTAGATTATATAGATATCAGGAGCACCAAAGTACATTTTCAATGAAAAGGAAGAATAAGATATGAGGTAGGAAGAATGTTCTTGTTTCTCATAAGTCAAGGAATAATAAAAATAATTTGAGGTAACACTAATGGTTGATGATCCTATGGACTCTAAGATATTAAATAATGACATCCTTAAATAAAACGATTTATTTGCCCATTAAAGCAGATAGTCGCTATTCATTGTTAAATCTTCCTCCGCTCCAGGTATACCTACCAAGGATTTTGACTATTTCGAATAAGCCGAAGTTGATGTCTAGGATTAATAATATTAGCAGAAATTTTAATCAGAAATACTAAAGTCTAATAAATAAATATTGATACAGGGAGTAGAATAGAAATAAACGTCAGTAAAATAGAAAATGGAACATCAACCTTAACGGGAGGGTGAATAATAAATACTCGAGTCGAAGAAAATGCCAAATAATTATTCAGAGTAGTATGAGTAGAAACGATTAGATCTAGTTAAGTAAGAGAACCAAAAATCGGATAAACTCTAATAATAATACCAATAATTACAATTTCAATAAAAGCAAAAGTAGTAGCACCGATAATAATATCAACATGAACAACAACATCAATCACAATAAGAGTAACAAGATTAATAAGCCTAATAAAATTATTAAAAAGAATAGTCCCCACAACAACGTAGATAATAGCCAAATCCAGTTATCACCTTGTAAACTAATTAAATTAACAAAATATAATCAACTTTTGAAAATCAAGAAAATGATCAGCCATGTTGCTAATACCAATCTATGGACCCGGGTATTGGGCTTGGCAATCGAGTCCAATCTGACGTCAAGATAGGAATATTGAGCATTGCAGACTCCCCCAAAGTCGGAAACAGCGAAAAGGAAAATAAAATGTTGAACATCGAAACTTCAAACCCATTCCTAGCCGAAACTGTTAATTGTAGAGTCCCAATGATATAATAACGTAGATAGAGTATCTAGTATCAATTATAAGAGTTTGAGTCACCGGCAGAAACAAGCACCAAAATATTCAAAATGTAGGAGGTTTCTTAAAAAGCTACAAACAGGGATAGAAGGGAAAGCGGATATTACGAGAAATAATCAAATAAGTTAATCAATCAAAACGAAGTCCAAAATATAGAGCCGTAAAACCCACTCATATTCAGCAATGATTCAAACCATCACAAGCAAGAATTAAATACTCCACTACCTCAAGAGCTTCCGTCAAAAGTCTTTTCCACCAGTCAGTGCGATGCTCCTTCCATCGAAGGACCTGTGAAAACTCCTGCTTTGTTATCTTGTAAGCCATCCCAAAGATCAATTTATTAACGATCTCAAATATCCAGAAGATAACAAAAAAAATCTTTTGCTGAGATTCAACATCAATAATATTCAGCCGAGTTGCCAAGCCCAGCTACTAGCATGAGTAGAGTGATTTATGCATAGCTTCCAATAGCTGGTAGTGAATAAATTGCGAATCCAATCAGCGAGTAATAAGCAGGGAAATAAAATATTGAAGTCACAAGCCATGAACGAAGAATATATCAAGCTGAGACCTCCGAAAGCCCGAATATTAAATAGTCGATGAAATCCATCAAAGCATCATTTGAGGGAGGTTAACTGCAAATCTCGAGTAAAATATTGATGGAAAATCATGAGTAAAACATCGCGGCGAGACAGGCCAAAAAGCACAAACTAAAAAAGGAAAAAGCCAACAAGTTTCTGCGCAAGAATCTACAACCTTATCTCAGCAGTCAGCATAAAAAAATGTACAGAAACTCAAAGTAAAGTAAAATATTGCTTCCTCCTTGCTAATCCAAATGTAGAAAGCCAGAGGAAACCAAGGATACGGCGATGGATCTCCCTAAAATTAAAAGTTTCTCTCTCAAGGACTATCAACTTAAATCATGCTCTTAAAAGCGAACATAAAGTCTAGTTAATAATAACATTTTAATCAAAGATTCTGTCATATCTCATCACACGGGAACACTGCCCTTAGTCGATCAAAAACATTATGGAGACAGTAAAAAACCTTTTTCTTTTTTTAAAATATATAACTATATATTAGAAACAAATTATCATAACATTCCATTTTTTGTAAAAATATATATAGAAATATTTGAAATGCAAAACTCGACGACCTTACAAAAATCTATCCATAGCTACTCTATGCCCAAGGCTTCCAGGTTTGATGCCAAGAAGTATTATGATCTACCCAGCCGCCCCCTTGATTTCTACGCTTCCGCCAACGGAACTCTTAAAACTATAAAAGGAGCAGGGTTTGGCTTCGGGGAAAGACAGACGTTTCCGAGTTGGTTGGAAAAACGCCTGAAGGATATGCCTGCTACAGGAACCCACGATATCAAACAGCAATCGAGTATGATATAAAAGACTTTGATAAGAAGCTGATAAAAATTTTATTTCTATTATTAAAGAGTTAGAAAAAACAATATCGTAAAGTATCCTGTCCATTTATCAACGATTTCTTTTTAAGTATTTTGTTGATGGTTCCAATAGATTTGAAAGCCATAGAGAAACCTTTAAATATTAACGAATCCATATTAGCTCCAGGCTTCAGCTTTTTAATAGATTTTATAATTAATTTAGGATCTCAATACTGGATAGAGTAATATAAAAAAGTAAATATAAACTTCCTTTGTGTAGTTTTTCTTTTTTTAACCAATTATTATTTATATAAAGATAACTCTTTAAATTATACACTACTAATAAATAGTATGCCTTTTTTAAAGTTAATAAATCATTTAAGTTTAAGTTATCTAATTTTTAAGATTTTTTGTGTTCGCTATTTTTACTACTTATTTTTTCAAATATCTTATCTCTAATAAACAATTTAGTCATTTAGCTATCAAATTCCTTTATTTCATATTTGCTGGTCACTGGCGATGATGGTCAAAACATACCACCAGAAACAACGGCCATTCAAAAGAGGTGAACCTGCGACCATATCAAGACTTTATCGGCAATATTAAACCGGAATTAGGAATCGCTTTTTCGAAACGGTTATAGCCATACCCGAACCGCAGAAAGAAAATAGAGACTCCACAACACAAGACTGTCGGAACCTACAGGGAGGACGGTAATAAGGGAATGTGTGAAAATACACGAGGCAGGTTTAGCATTATAAGTGTAGTACTAGCCTGTTTCACTTGACGCTATTACTTGGCGCCAGATAAATTAATCATAATTGATCTTGCATCAAAATCCAGATCGCTTTTGGAAGATGACTTCAACATCTATTATTTCAATAATACACATAATCAAAAGTATTTATTGATTGGCTGATAGAGTTTTGCTCATTGGTGCCACTAATAAACATTGAATTATATAGAAATATCTGATGACATGCCATTCGACCCTTTGTCAAGGCGTGTAGGCGATGGCCGAAAAATACTTTATTCTTATTCTTATTATTGATTACCATAACTATATAGTAGGGATATTATTGATCTAATTTATTTGAGTATTTCCGATTTTTGTAATATAAATAAATATATAACAACAACACAAAGAGTTATTACATTTAAGGTTCACGTTTTTGAGCAATTATTATATCATTTAAATCTTAAACGCTCTCGCTTTTCAAGCCTTAAATACTTTAAATACAAATGTGTTATTGATAATAATTACTTCTCGCGAAAAAATAAAAAGTAAAACGCGTTTACAAAGCAATGGGAAAAAGGGCTTCAGAGAGAAAAGGAAAACTGAATAGAGTTAGCTCGAAGAAACAGCCATAAGCCAGTGGCCCCAACATTCAGAGGAAAGCAGGGAAAAGCAAAAAAAAACAAAGGGCCAGCAAAAAACCTACGAGCACAAGTGAGAGTCAAAGTTACCACATAGCGCCAAACCATTGTCGTACAGACGGTGGACGCAAGGTCCAGGGCAATCAGAAAGAGGCAACCCAAAGAATACAAAGCATCTACGGTAGGTATTAGGGATGTATTGGCTCGCCGATTGAAGCTAACTACAATAGGAGACTTTCCGAAATTATACCCTATTCTTAATTGCTTTTGTAACGATAGTAAATATGGAAAAAGACTTATTTTTGTGAAAGGAATTTGCACAAGTCATTTGCTAATATGCATTACATTTCAAGCTCAATAAAGAGATGCTTTAGATTAATTGCGTAAATGGGCTGATTAAATTTTACGAACAGAATACAAAAAAGGCACAGACAAAACAAAATAAAAAAGGAAATTCGACACAAATCAGATCGGGTTAAGGCTTAGGAATATGATAGAAATATGTGGTATGTCCCTACCCGACAAATAAAAACTTTCTTTATGTATAATCGCAGGAAACTAATAAAAGATATTAGCAAATTCGAAGACTTAGAAGATTAATAAATTTTTGGGAAAGACACACTTCGCGTAAAACATGAAAGGATATTGCCGTCAAGAATACAACGAGGCCCTGAATATAGCTCTTGGGTATAATTTGAAATCCTGGAGCAGAACATAATTTGGAAAAGTGATGCAAAGACTCAGAAAATAAGAGTAGGGACTCAAAAACTAAGAGACGGATAGGCTCAGAAACCACAACTCAGATTTAATAAGAGGACCAGTTCATACATTGGATTTGATCCAAAGTTAAAACACAATGGCTGCTTGTGAAAGGCCGAGACATTAACCCAACGTGAGGTAATGGCAAATGCAACATATAATTCGCCCTTAAATAAATAGGGGATTTCGTGTAGAAATATAAGCCGAGTCATCGGCAGCAATAAACCAGCGTAGGGAAGAAGCTGATGGACTGATGCAAAACAAGCCAACCCAAGAAATACGAGATGAATTAGTTGATGGTTTTTAACTTTAAAGTCAAATTCCTCTTGAAAATGGATTACGGAGACAACTTTACCAATCGGAAATAAATGACCCTGATTTATCTGAATCTTCTTTTGCTTTTCCCAATAGCATACCAGATGAGAATTTAGGCTGGTTTGAACATTCCGAAAATCAATGAAGTAACAATGATTTATTTTGAATACATAAACACAGAAGGTTAGAAATAAATTGAATTATGCATAAAAATGTCAGGTGGAAGAGTATTAACCTCTATAAAAATGTTCAGAATGTAATGCATTCAAAGTTTTTTTGCAGCATTGGTCCTGATGTGCTTGTCCTTCCTTCCCATCACAACTCCTCATAGCCGGATTCTTTATTGGAGACCTATGAAATGAACTAAGGCCTAGTGGTCGTTCCCCACAAAGGTTGGCCGACCATTTTTTTTCTGTAGTCCACGTTACTGTCTCCCTTGTATACTCTCTACCTGCCTTTCCCTGTCGAGCAGCTTTTCCTGCAGGAGTTCGATCCGTTTGTACTCGTTCTTGAGGGTCTGCTTCTCGGAGTTGAGTTCTTCTCTGATGGCCTTTTCTCTCTCGTAAACTTCGTCCTCCCTTCGCTTGGCCTTGGCCTCCCGTTCATGATGTCTTCAGTCATTATTATGATCTTCGCCTCCACATTCCTCAACGCCTTCAAGATCCATTTTCGATCCTGAGTACAAAAATTATTTTATTATTTTCTTTAGTTTATAGTATTAGTATATGTGCAAGATATATATAGAATAACCTATAATCATAAAGCTTCAATATTCATTTTTAATATGTTTTAAAGACATGATGAAGCCTGACGACATCAGCTACGTTTTGTTACGAATTCACAGTGCCTGGTCTCGAACTCGAACATTATATTCCTGATTCGTCACTTCCAAGACATTAAGTTCAGGAGACACCGATTTATTCCCGTTTTTCAATCTGAGTTCATCTTGAGTGGGTTGTTATTTCTTGGTATTGTTATTATCTTGAGTTTCATCCTTCTGCTTCTTTCTCTTCTAATTTAGGGTCACTCCACGACTATACTCAAATGTACTAATCCCTTGAAAGATCAGAAATATGTGCAATCCCACTAAATACAGCAGCATACATCCAAATACAAATGTAATAGCCATCATGATCCACACAAACACAATCTTCACCCCCACCTCCCGAATTGGAAGTGCCCATATGATTGAGTAAACTGAAACTGCCTCAAAGTGCATCATCAGCAACAACGTCAAAGTTATCATCGCCATAAACTCCTTATAATTCTTCTCTCCTATGCAGTTGTTTATCCATATACAGTGGTGGTCGAAGTTATGTACACATCGGTCGCAGGTGCGGCAATGTTTGGAGTTCGGGCTGCAAAAGCTATCACAATATGCACAAAAGTAATAATTCTATGTATTAAAGTTGTTGCGTTCCAAGATGTTCTGATTGCGATAGCGCTTGACGATTGGGTCGCTGGGGTCGATGTAGGAAGTGATGAAGGCCGTGATAATAAGGAAAAGGAAGAGAGCGCAGTACGTGCTGGTCCAGGCGATCCGATCCCTGTCGGATGGGAGTTAAGGGTAAATACAAGAGAAATAGATGGCAAGTTGGAAAATCAGGCTGATATAGCTTGCTACCTGTGCAATTGATGGACTCATAGCAAAAGAGTTAACAACTTCTACTTTTTTGCGAGTATTGGGTTGGCCTTACATGAGATTTTTGTAGAATTAATCAATGTAGGTATTTTTGAGTTATTTCTTATTTTACTTTCTTTACGCTACATGAATTATTATTTAATTATTCAATTTGCACGAAGGCATTATTATTTATTTAATTTTTCTTATTTATTCCAGTTGAAAATAGTAAATATTACCGACTTTTGATTTTTTTTATTATTATTGTTTATGATAATAGAAAAATAATAAATATACATTTTCTTTAATTTTTTGTTGAGTCTCTATTGGTGATATTGATAAAAACCATTAAACTGGTTCATAAAAATAGGGGGGGCGGGTCGAAACAATTTGTAAAATAGTTGATTACGCTGAAATAAATGAGCATCAGAAATACAAACTAGATTAATTAAGATAAATATTTTTTTGTTAGTTTAATCTTGATTAATACGTATCAATAAATACCAATACACATTTTTCCACAAATATCAAGGGATGCGATTATGTTTAAATATAATAATAATACAAAATATTAATAGTATAAAATGGAACCACTTTACAATAAGAACCTGAAAGAACAAACGAAACAAAACACCCAATAAAACCTAGTCGCATCCCTCGAGTCGATAATATCCGAAACTAATGACAAAGTTATCTTGAAGCATTTGAACTTCGGATAGTATAATTAGGCAGAATCTGAACTCAATAAACTTGAACAAACCATCAGAGTACCTCCCACCTTTTTTAATATCACAATTATCTGATGATTATATTTTATTCATAAAATAATAAGAATGCAGACTATGGAGAGAATCGCAAACTGTTCAACTTTCATCTAAGTATATGTTACTCCAACTTGGCTTGTGTTTATCAAAAGTACTTCATCAACACATTTCGATAATCTATATCTAATCTATATCTAAATCTATATCTAAAAATTTTTTTTTCCTTTTTTATGCTTTTATATTTTTTAAATTATAATTTTTAAAATCTCTATTTTTGAAGAACTTGGAAAAATCCCGAATGTTGTGAGGTCCTTGAAAAATCTATAATTCACCAATAACTCGAAATCAACGAATGCACCAAAGATCTCGAAAGAATATCCCGAAAGCTCGAACTCATCAAGACCTATTTGCAATACTGTGCAGTGCTCTCCCAACTTGGTCGGCACTAATAATCATTGAACACAAGCAAAGCAATCATATGTACGGAGAAGGAAATATTTGCCAAATGCAAATCCTATTGCGAAGAACATTTAGCCCGAAGTGGGGAAGAGCTTTCTTCTATCTCAACATCCAAAATCAAGTTTGAGCGAGTACTCGTGGCGGAAGCCCATGAAAAACTCTCCGAACTAGCCAATATCCCATAAGCAGACCAAGTGATAGCCGAGTCCAGAGATAAACTCTAGATGATCAGGTATAACTACAACAATATCAATATAATTTTATAATGTCTGGTGAATAGTTTCGTAATTTAGGATGTGTGGTTCATAGTGACAGTATATATTTCTGGAAGAACCTGCCTGAGAATAACTAAAAGCTGATTCGTCGATAACTTGGAATCAAAAGTGCTTCCCAGCAGCCCGTGAGGAACATGCTGGGGATAAAGAAGAACGAGGAGTGGATCGACAACTTCAACATCGGGTCTGTGATGATGCTGAAGCCCCGAACAACGGAAGACAGATTTCGAGGAGACTATTTGCATGTGATTTCCCCGAAGTGCATTTTGGAGCAGGTATTTTACTGCTCGATTGCGTATTTTACGATTGCGACTGAAATTCGTTTCAAATAGGTGGAGATTGGACTGAAAGGATTAAAAGTGAATGAAAAAGCAATTAAGTTATCTTAGAACCAATTTGTGAAACTGTGTCGAGTAATATAGTTCATACTTTTCTCTAACATTATTACTATTTTTCAATTAATTAAAAAATATAAATTATTAGATATATCATTTGAAAGCAATCTAATTGGCAGGGAAATATGTCCCGAGTTCGAGTCAGTATATTAACCATCTTATCCATAGCTTCAACAAGAACTACAAATTCTGCATGGACCCTATTGTAACATTAAACACCCCAATTCACCAACTTGCTTTCCTTTATAAAACTTGGAATTGTTCATTTATACATTTTTTAGCACTAATAATCTACATTCATATCGGAAAGCATCCTAATCTAGCAAAACAATGTCGAAC